>JACXGJ010006968.1:0-32278 GCA_016801105.1 Esox niger | reverse complement strand
CTATTAGCTGAGGGAAGAAGCACGTACTGTAGAAAGACAAGAGTCCAGGTCCCAAATCGAAATGGCAACCTATTATTCATGACTACATAGGATGCCATTTGGAACACCAACTGTGCTATGTCAGCTGGTGGCTGAAACGAGCAGGATCAGGTTCACACTTAAAAACAGGTCAGGTCAGGGTTTTCAGTTCCTCAGTCACGAGCCAATGACTAGTGGAGAACTTCCTTCCCAAACAGACCAGGTCGATATATGAATGTATGTCACCATCTAGTGGCCTAAAACTGCTTTAACGTGTGTAGAAGGAGAGTACGACTAAAGGTGGCTGGTGGATGAATGAAGCCTTATCCTTAGACACCAATATGATACCAGCTGTGACCGGTCTACTTAGTTTGTTGGTTTCCATCAAGCCAGTAAATTGTTTTATGTTTCACAGGTTTGCTGTATAATAATTAGGTCGTGCTTACTAACAGACTGCAGATCTGAGAAGGGAGTTGTGACGTAAAACAGCATCGCAAAGGACTTGATGGCCCACGTTGGAAAACAACACCTACAACGACGGAAATCATCTTAACAGCTTGAGCCCCAAAAGTGGACCCGCTTTTTAACTACGAACTACTTATATACCCGTGTGGAAGTCAGTGCACTACCTATTGAAAGTTGTTGCGTATAGGGTAACATAAGGATCTAAAATCGCCAGCGCTGAGCGTACCACCCCTCTACTCCCCGATCAATACTACACACATTGTGGGTTGAGCGTGTAGTTAACTTCCAATATATTCCAGTACCACTCTGAATGGGTCCCTCCGTTGCTACCGAGACAGAGTTGTGCAACACCTCCGTTCATAGAGTGGAATTTCGGCATTATCATGAGGTCCAAGCGGATTTAGTATGAGCCTCCAAAATCTGCTTATTATGTTGCTTTCTATGCATTGCTTTCGAAACTGACCGTCGATTACATCTCTAAGCATAATTTACCTTTAATGGAAATAGATAGAACATCTGACCAGTGCAACGTCTGTTTTAGTTTAATCAAATTATGAAAACAGGTATTGTAAACTGTAGCCTTCTACTTACTAATATGCTGTCAGTTTGCTATAAGGACCCTGGCCACTGTGGGTGTTGGCCTCACAGTTTTCAAAAGCATCTGGATAGTCAACATTTTTGTTATTCAGACTGAACTCCTGGACTCTAGAATTGAAATGAAACGACGAAAATATGAATTTAGTTTAAAACGGTTTATAAATGAATTGTTAAATTAAGTAAAATACAATAAATAATGCAACAGGCATAGATAACTATCTCGCAATGTAAAAAACACATTATATATAACTTATTATATTCTGCTCTCCATTGTAACCTATTCGTACAGGAAGGAAATGAACGAAGATTAAGACTACGGTTGGCAAAATGTATAGAAATGTACCCAAGCGACCCCTCACGTTAGTACGAATCCTGACATTGAAAGAACGGATGCAACACGATTCCCGCTTCGTCCATCATCTCTCTCCCTCCGTCCAGACGTTATTCTGCTAGCAGTTCAGCTTTACGTGGAGATTACATTACGACAGTCTGGAAGAGGAACAGATCAATGCAAATAAGGCCGATCAACGAAAGTGTTGTGTAGCTCTCCGGAGAATACTGAAAGTGCCACCTCAAACAGTCATAAACAAATATCAGAGACCGCAAGCTTCCATCACCTAAGCAATGCAACATTTAAATTATACATGGTTTATTTCTCTAGTACTGGCTTACAAAATAAACAGTTGATATCTAAATAGTTCCTCGCCCATTAAGCCACAGGCCAAGAAAAGATGATACGTGCGTAAGTTTGGTCAGTCTTAGAGTAGTTTATTTCTCTAAAGTGTTCGGTATAATGACAGAAAACAGTGCAGCAGATTTTCTCTATCACCACTGATTGCTACAGAATACAGAATAAAAAAAATACCAAGAAGCACGGTGTGCTGATAAGCGTCAGCATGTCACCGAGGAAAAGTTACAGTAGTTACCGGCTGATATACAAATATCAGAACAGGGCTATTCATCAGTGGTACTCAGGCTGGGCACATACAAAAATAATATATTTTTCAAAGAATTTCTCCGCTCGTCTCCCACTCCCCAATGAACCGAATAAAACAGTGTCCTGGTGAATACCCTACCCTACTCAGCTCACCTTACTCGTCCTGATTCGCGTCAAAGCAGGTTGGTCCTGCGGCTGTGGACCATGTAGGCTTCTGAGGAATCGTTGTTTGATTATTAACACAATTACCTGGGACAGTGGGCTAGGCTGCATCTAGTTTAACTTGACTCCGTTTTTCAACTGCCACATTAGACACGGATTCGCTGCACGGATTTAAACCTATAGTTTTTGCAGCCTAGTGGTTAAGCACTACATATTTGCCATAAGTTCATAGGGTAGAGCGGGGCTGATTGTAACTGGGTCAACTGTAGGATAACTGGGGGTATTACACAAACCCATCTGAAAAAAATCATGTCCATGACAAGACTCCAACTTTAAAATAAATGTGTTTTCCAGATGCACACATTTTCACCGTCAGCCAATTATTTTATTTGAGTTCAAAAAACATTTAAATTACTAAAACTTGTAGAAATTATAATAGCCCTAAATACACGTCTGTTGTGCTTGCTAACAGATGCAGAAACAATATGTTGACAGCCAGTGAGCAGTGAACCTTCCAAAAGCTATGCAGGATTTCTGTTGGGGACTACTTGTACAGTTTATGTAAGCGATATAATTTATGCTACTTAAAACTCATATTTTCTCTTACCTTATTTCCATAATGCCCCAGAAACTGTTCAAACTATTCCTGTTGATGGTGTGTGAAAATTTGATGAGAACGGTAATGAGTAACATAACACATTAGTTATTTAATTTAAGTAATCCCTTATTAGGGAATTCTTCAAATAAATAACATGTTACTTAATTTCCATCAGTACAACCAACACAGCTTTACGTAGCGTTTATTTTCTCCAGTAGCAAGTGGCAACAAAAGGATGCCAACTCTTCCTGCTAAAGTTCATGATACACCTACCAAAGCCACACGCTCAGGTCCCATTCATTTCATATCAATATTTAACGTCAACAAGCCATTTGTGCAGCTGAATGTTGTGCTGTGCGATTCAGGCTTGGGAAGCAGTTTACTATTTCGAAAACGTCATTATAACCCTTGCATGTAACCAATCACAGAGGTTGTTGTGCTGGAAGCTCTTGCCTGTTGGACAACCAAACCATTGGACAACCAAAGATGATTTCAAACGAATGACTAAATAAATGTTCTGTTTCTAATCACAATTATTCTGAATCATTTCAAAACAGATTTTGTAATTATTCACTTCTGAATGAAGTCATGAAACATTGAATTATGTACAGTATTGCATTTCAAATAGCAATGTGCCTAAAATCTTCCTTTTTGAGAATGGATGTTCCTCAGTGTACAAGGCCACAGTATATTTTTTATGTTCTTCATTGTTCACTGTAATTTATCTATCTAGTATTGAAGTCTGTACATGTGGGTTGTTGAATAAACCTGTCCTGAAAATGTGGAGGCACTTGCAAAGCAAAATCATTTATTGATTTAAGAACTAAATGCAAAAATTGCTTCTCATTATGGTAAATGATCACTTGAGAATAGGAGTGGTCACTCTTGCTGAATAATGATTAATGATTGATGATTAATGAGTGACTTACACCAACTATGCAATACCTGACTATGTAATTATACAATGTCCTATTAAATGTCTGCCTTCTGGGTATAAGTAACCAACACATGAATATATAATCAAAGGACTTATCTTAAAATAAAGCATTACTTTCAACAGCAAGTAACTCAATTAGTTACTTTAGGGAACTGTAAATACTAACTGTAATTAGTTACTATTCAAAAATAATGTTCCCCTAGTTTTTAATGCAAGTTTCCTGCAGCTCTACATATGTTCTATTTCTTATATGTGTTCATATGACGCCAGAATTCTAATCCAAACTAATTTCAAAGCGAAATAAAAAATGATCAATTTGGACTGATCATATTGTCCTTTTTTTAATCCCATTCTGGCCCACAGTCCACTTATTGACCAAAACCGCTATAGTCTGTTTGGCTACTTACAGTTAGTTAGGTAAGAGTCATTTTCTAATCACTTTGGCATGAATTGCAAACATAGCCCCTAATCTTTTTTGCATGACACTGCTTAGTCTTATGTACATAATATATAACTCACTCTGAACGGTTCTGATTCACCAAGGAAATTGCAGAACCATTCCACACTTAAATTGTTTGTTTCCCAAATGGTTCCCTTGTGCTTGTAGTGTTCCCTTGTTTATTTAGTTCCAGGAAGAACACTTTTTGGTTCCGAAACATTAAAACTTCAACCCAGAAATTGTTCAGAAGATTCAACTACAAACCATAAAAGTGTTCCCCAAAAGGGACAACCAAATACCTCTGATAGCAATTCTAGAAAGAAAAAGGGCCAAATTAAACCATATAAGCTTATTTGTTTGACTGTCAAAAAATGGTTCCATAAGGGACCCTGTAGAGGAAACCTTTTTTGATTTTAAGAATATTTCTTTTGTTCCAGGTAGAACAATGGTATTGTAATTCCTATACATCAAACACATCTATTTCCCACAAAACAGCGTTTCCTTGCAGTACAGTTGCTCAGCCATTAGAATTATGTGCCCATATGTTCTGTAGTTTGCATGGAGGTACAGCAGTGTGCAGACTTTTGTTTGGGATATCCTTTAGAATCCAAACATACACACTGGGATCTCCATTAATTTGAGAGAGAAAAGAAGAATGGATTGACTCAAAGACTCAGAGAGCATGCTGGAGAGTTTCTGCAAGCTACAGTCGGTTACATTCACAAAAACCTGTGCCAAAATTTCGATCCCACATACAGAGCAATGCCCAGTGTGACAGTCTGGCATTGTAGTGAGCAGAAAACTGGCATTAACACACAAACACACACACACACACACACACGCGCACACACACACACACACACACACACACACACACACACACACACAACAGTCATAGAAAGGTGGTCTACAAAGTTATTTATTTCCCTGAGAATGATAAGATAATAGAGAGAGAATTTGGAAGATTCCTTGAGAAACAGTAAGAGGAGGCTTCACTGCTGGGAGAAATGATACTAACATGTTGGTATTACAGTTGAAGAATAGGCAGAAAGGGCACTGAAAGAGAAAGAATGTATTGATGCCCACTGCATCTTGCTACACCTGCTCTACCATCATAGTCAACCTGCTACACTATATTAGTTAACCTGCTACACTATATTAGTTAACATGCCACACTATCATAATTAACCATCTGTACCATCTTGATTAACCTACTGCACAATCCTAGTTAACATGGTACACCATTATTTATCCTGCTATGCAATCTAGCACAACCTATGGTCAATATCTCTGCTAAGCAATTTTATGTGTTATTATTTTAGATAACATCCTGACCATGATGTTATCTATTGGAAACATTTTCTCAATTGTTACTTTTTCCAATAGTTGTCTTGTCAGTCAAAATGTGTGAATAGGACTGTTTGGGATACAATTTATATAGTAGTATGCAAGTCCTTGCAGTGGGCTGCAATGTTTCGTCTATGTCAAAATGACATGATATTGTATCTGAACTAACAAAACAGAACAACGGGACATAATATTGTATCTGAACCACCACTGTAGACAAACACATTATATAGTGTTGGCACTAACACTAGGAAAAAAATGACAAGATATTGTCTTTGTATCTGTGTTACAAACAGAACTTCATGTCAGAATATTTTGTATTTAAACTAACACTAGAATGAAATGTTGGATTGATCACAAAGACAACCTTCATGCAAATAGTTTATTTATGAATCAGACTGCAGTGTCATATAACAGTAGCACAATCCTACGCCTAAGTATCACGCTCATATTCATCAATACAAAGGTCAACGTGTACCTTCAAAAAAAAAGAAATAAATTAGTTTCCTTTAGATTTTATTCTAAAAATAGCATTTAAATACTTGGCATAGTTTCGTAAATAAAATTATGAAAGGTAATGGTTGCCCATTGGTTCGTTTGACTACTGGAGAGTAGCAAATGCGAATACACTGTATGCAAAAACAGGTTTTCTCCTCTCTGTTGCATTTCATGCAAGGAAGAAAAAAGATGTCAGTGAGTACAAAAAGCACTGAATTAAATCTCATATGAAAATAGAAAATATTACAACAAGTGTGCATAATTACATGTCGCACATAACCTGCAGTACAAAAAGTCAAATGACACCAAGTACCAGTTTAATCAAGCATGCCAATTCATGGGGAGTAGCTACAGGGTGATCCGTAATGGCCATTTTAGTGGCAGGATCGTGGGGCAGTTTAGTTCTTATGCCTGAGACCTTACTGTCAAGCAAAAATCTTGAGAATGGCAGGCTACTTCATTCAAACGAAATGCAGGCGGCAACAGCAGGTGACCAAGCTATCCACAGGTTTCCGTTAAGTAACATAACATTCAAAGATGTTGATCAGCGACCCTAATTCATCAATGAACTACTGAATTATATTTGTTGCTATAGAGCTGTTTTTTAGCCTATAGTTGTTTTGAATGGGAGTTTGTGCGTTTTAGGAAGTCTGTATCATGTTGGATTAACTTCACTCTTTTGAATTACCCAGGCACACAAAAGAAAGTGATAAGCAGTCATTATGTAGTTACGCAGTTGACATTGCCACCCTTCAGGCATAAGAAATGGCAGAATACGTTTTTTGTAAAACCAATAATTATGAAACATGTGCAATTAGTAAATATTTGGCATTAACCTAAGAATAACGTAATGCACAAAATTGCCTAAGGCGACATGATTATTCAAGAAAATGTAAATATGTTGGTCAGAAATAGAAGCGTAGTTAAGACATTGTTCTAAGTCAATTAAATGCTACAACTGCAATAATGCTACATCACATTATACAATATAAAACTACGTGATTGAACAGTAAATGTGTTCACCTGACAAACAGCATTAATGTGCACCTTTATGCATTATACACCCTTCACTAACCATTGTATAACTGACAACAGGCTAAAACTCTAAAATATTTCTCAATGTAGAAAGAAATGTAAAGTTGCATGAATAAAATAATTGATTTTTTTGTTTTTATTTCTAAACATGTTGCTATGAATCAGACACAACAACAGTACATTATTTGGCTTGGAAGACGTACAAAGACAAAAATATGATGGGTCAGAAGGGGTTGGGTCAATTCCATTTCTATACTGTCAATTCCAGACGTTAACTAATATTCTAATTCAAAATGTTTACTAATTCAAAAATCTTTGGAATTTGAGTTTGCTTCCTGAATTGAAATAGAATTGACCAGAAAACTGCAGGTCACAGCTGACCTCAAACGTAAGAACAAAGCTGAGATGGATTGATGTATCAAATATCATAAAGAGCGTCCAACATCAAAAAGGTTCAACTGTTTTTCTGACAGCATGAGACAACTACCAATAGGAACTCATGGCATGAGCAGAATTTCCCATTAAGACTTAAAAAGATAAACCCTCATCTTGTCACTAAACAGAACGACCGTGTGATCAAGGCACACTGCAGACAGCTTTGCATGTAAGGTCATCCCTCTTTATGTCAATCTAGTTTTTTTTAAAGCACTAGAAAATTATATACTCTCATTATGGTACTGTACAGACATTATGATACTTCAACATGTGATCAAAGTGTGGAGAAATAAAATAGAATGGTTAAATACAAAATATCTCTTAAAATATTTAAAATATACTTTATTTTTTACATTATGCAAACTGATTAACAATTCAATGATAACAAAAATAAATATTTAGTGAAATGTAGACTGTGTCCCAAAGGCACCCTATTCACTGTGTAGCGCATCACTTTAAACCAGAGCCCTATTAAACCCGGTTGAAGTGTAGTGTACCACACAGTATGTTGAATAGCACGCCATTTCAGCCACAGCCGTAGTTTCTTCACATGATACACATGAATGGCCACTGATATTTCCAATGAGATGAGCACCCGCCCACAGTGAACACCCCAGTGTACCCTGACACATTGCAATGTACCCACAGGGTGACTGAAAAAATGACTTGTCAAAAAAGGTCCATCCCAAATTGCACACTATTCCCAATATAGTGAGTTACTTTTAACCAGGGCCCAAAGGTTTCTGGACAAACGTAGGGCACTATGTAGGGCAGGGATGGACATCTTCGATATGGTTGGGGACCACTGAGAAACTCCCATTAACACACACAGTGATCCTAGCTTTTTAGGGTCCTGAAGCAAAATGTTGTTCTACACAATCTCTGGCAAACCTACACATTCTTCCATCGGGCTCAGGGAAGCAAACTGTTGTTCTATGCAATCTCCTGCAATTTGGCACATTCTGCCATTGGGTGGAAAGATGTTTCTAGTTCTTTTACGCGACACACAAAATCAATGGAGCCCCTCCAGAAGGCCATTTGACCATGATTACTACACATTTTTAGATAGTTGACCGCTAGACCAACATAAAAAAGAAATAGCTTTCAACAGTTAGTTTGGACTGTAAAAAATACAATACATTTTTTAAAATTGATTAGCGGTCATACAAAATGGAGGCCACCAGTTTCCCATCCCTGATATAAGGAAAGGTGTGCCATGTGAGATGAGTACAGTAATACATTTGGCAATGGTTCCCAGCTCCACTGACTGTTTGTCTGGCAATATTGCTGTTCCCATGTCGTTCTTGTTAACTATTCAAACTATCATACTCCAGACCATTATTGCTTCCTGAAATTACCTGGGAAATACAATACATTTTCCAGCAATACACCACACATATATGTATATATACACATATATACATACATATACATATATATATATATATATATATATATACATATATATATATATATTTAGTTT
Organism: Esox niger; assembly: GCA_016801105.1. NCBI lineage: Eukaryota > Metazoa > Chordata > Actinopteri > Esociformes > Esocidae > Esox > Esox niger. The sequence continues at coordinate 23,327 of JACXGJ010006968.1, read as the reverse complement.
AACTATCCAGAATGTTCTTATGTAATTTGATTCAGGATCTGTATATGGAAGGCAACACCTCGTTCCAGAGCCAACTCCACTGCCCATTCTCAATTCAACAAGGATTGGGTCAATTCCAATTCAGGAAGTGAAGTGTGCTGAAACATTTTTCTGATTACATTTTTCTTTTATGTTTTTAAATTAGGAAAACCTTGAATTGTAATTCAGTCCCTTTTGTGAATAGACAGAAATGTGAATGGAATTGACCCCAACCATGCAAGCCACTAAGCAACTGAAAAGGAGTTGGCAATATAAAACAAACATGCTGCCAGTCAGACTAGGAAACCCCCCTGCCCCATAATGTAGAACCAATGCCTCACAGAATACATGACCTATTTACCAGTATGAAAAATACAGTAGGTAAAGTGATAGGTCTCTGAGCTTCATGGGTTATGAATATAGAGTTTGAAAGCAATGAGACAGACAGGCCACAGTGTATCAAAATAATAATAGATTGATCGATTGTTTGATTGATAAATTCTAAAAAGGAAAACAGTTATTGAGCCAAAGACATTGATATCCTCTATTATACAATTCTTCTCACCTCTCCATAATAACAATCAAATGTAACTAATTTGGTGTATCGACTCTGAATGTAACAGAATAGCTTTTATAACAATTATTCTCCCTATGTCTACTTTGATGTGTATAACACAGGTGCTTACATTCATATCTAAACAGCTCGCCCATAAACAAACAGATTCATACAGCATGTGAATGATGAGTCAACAAACTGTATTCACTATGGATCTTTTTTGTTGTTGTTGTTGTTGTTATACGCTTGACAGAATTGCATAATGTCTGCCAATAAAAAGCATCTGGGAGAGTACAATAAAAGGAGAAATACAAGCCGCTACAAGAAGACTAGGAGTAAAGTCCCAAATGGCACCAAATTCTCCAAATAACACACCGCCTTAGCAGGGACCTGCATAAAAGCAGTGCACTACAGAGTCAGTAGGGTGCCATAAGTGACACACACTAGTGAAATAACCCAATTAGAGAAATGGGTTGGTGGGGGAGGCAAAGGGGAGAATGGGGTTTAGTTGGAAGCTGCCCCTAGGTGGGGGGACACCTCCCTTCTGGCAGTAGAACACTTGGTACTGTTAGTACTGAACGAAGCCGAGGATGAAGGTGTACACAATGCTCTTGTCGGAGAAGAAGGCCATTTCTGTGTTGGGATGAGATGAAGGCATTCTAGTGGGCAGCCAGGTCACAGTGTTGGAGGGAGCTAAACCTCACGTGGAGAAAGATGATGGGCATCTTAGTCTCTTTACACTTTCTCCACTTGGCTTGGGTCGTAGGCCTCTGGTGTAACACAAAGAAAGGGGGGATATGATCAATCATTGAGAATACATTAATTTGTTCAAAATGGCACCCTATTCCTAATGTACAGTAGGGCACTTCATGACCAACACTGTTGTGACTTTGTCATAAGCAGTATGCAATGTAGGGAATAAGGTGCCATTTTGTATGTAAACGTCACCATCATATCAAAGTAAACTTGAAGTAACGCAATCATTATTTTCTATAATCCTCACACTACAACCCAAGAGATCAGTTTATTAGGCTAGTTGTGATATAACTTATGAGGAAAATCACTGGAATGGAAAAGTACACAAGGATGTTCTTGATACTATTTTATCTAATAGGATGAAAAAATACAAGTGGAATTAAAATGCACATTTTGTCCAGTTGACAAAATCTGCCCATAGTTAGAACAAACACATACAGACATGTGAAATCGTACTAACACCCGCCATAAAGTATATTTTTTTGTACATTTCTGGACACATATTTGAGCTTAGATTTCATTCAAAATCTAAGTACACCCGGGTAGCATCAAGGGATCTACAGGCCTCTCTTGTCATGCTCTATATCGATCTACACGGGTCAACTGTCAGAAAGAGACTGCACAAACTTGGCCTAGAGGCAGAAAGAAGCCCGTGTTGTCAAAAAATTATATCAAGACATGACAGCACCTGGGTAAAGACCAAAACAACTGAAACAATAAGCTCTGGACATATGACTCAAAGGTGGACTTGTTTGGCTGCAATGCCAGACGCCATTAAATGCCAAAGAATTCATGAGGGGGATCTGAGGCCATCTGTCAAAAAGCTGAAGCTGAACTGAACAGGATAATGATCCAAAACACACAAGCAAAGCTACAAAAGAATGGCTAAAAAAGATAAAATGGAAGATTATGAAATGACTGAGTCCAAACCCAGATCTCAGTCCTATGATAATGCAATTGGGGACTTGAAGCGGGCTGTGCATGCAATGAAGCCCACAAATATGACACAGTTGAAGCAATGCTGTAAAGAAGAGTGGGCAAAAAGTTCTCCCAGCTGAGGTAAGAGAATTATAGACATTACAAGAAATGGCTACTTTAAGATATTTCAGACAAAAGGGGCAACACCAAATTTCAGGAGAGACCAATAGAACATGTTTAGTTACCAATTGACTAGAAAAGGCCCTATCGGCCAGATATATCGGCACTCAGATATACCAGTCGTTCTCTAGAATCAATAATGGATGTTATGGATAAGAGTGTCAGTTACATGAGTGAAATATACCAAATAAAATATACCAAATAGGTGACAAAACAATCACAAAATTTGATGGTAACACATCCAACTATGCTGGTAGGAATATGGCAATATAAAATGACATTTTGTCCTTAATGGTAGGGACTTTCCATAGCTGCTATAATGTTAGCATATGGAAATAGGGATAGGGAAACAAAACTAAAGTATGGACTATTTTCAAACCTTGACTATATACTGCTAATGTCTTCTTACTTCAGGTGAAACAGAAAAAAAATACTTGAATAAAGGTAACAGAACACACATTTCTGAAATAGCTACCTAAGAGTGGTGACACCTCCTCTTTTTGCAACACTGCATCTTCAGACACATCTCTGTCATCCACTGTATCCCTCTGCAAGGGAGCAGGGAGGGAGAGCTCTTCCACTTGCCCACTGCAATCCTTAGCCTCCCCCTCCACCCCGTCGGTCTCCCCAGAGTCAGTGCTCCTTATACTGAGACGCCTCATGCGCGACACTGAGTCCACTTCCTTCATCCGTGCCAGGCGCTCCATTGCCACCCGGTGGCTGGGCGAGGCAGACAGCTTATCATGCAGAGATTCTATACGCTGTGAGGGGCCTCTGGCCCTCCTCTCTCCCTCCAGACTCTGGGAGAGCTTAAGGTCGGGGTTGATGGGAATGGAAAGTGGTAGTCTGTCAGGTGGAAACTCTTGCATACCTTGAGTTTCTCGACCCAGATGGGTCCGTTTGGCACTCCTGATGCGCTCCGGGGTATCCTGTGGTGGCTCCTTCACTTTTATCTCATGTCTTTCAGTTTCTACATCTCTCACATCAACTGTTTGTTCCCTTGCACTGCTGCTTTCTGCTGGAAATTCTCGAGCAGTAGGTCCACACTCTTTAAATTCAATGTCCTCTGTTGCTGTCTTGCTAACCATGTCCTCCTCTGTGACTAGGGACTCTACTGGCACGTCAATCCCTAAAATCCTGGCTGCCCTCTCCTCTATGGATTCATTCTCTGGAATTCGATCCACACTTATCACTACGTATAAATTGTTGAAGTCCTCTGCAACTGCTAGAGCTTGGTTTTGGTTGGTTATCTCAGCAGCAGCACTAGTTTCACCAACATTCTCATCTGTAAGTGACAGTTGTTCTCTCCAGTCGGGACATTGAGTTTGAGTCTCTGAATGATTTGAGACATATTCAGAGGACTTCTTCATGTCTTCAGCCTCAGCTGGTTCTTCAGATGCTTCAGCAACTTGTGGACTGCCACTGTCGCCGACAATTGTTGCGCTACTTTGATCGGATAAGTCTGGGCTTGACTCCTCTTGGAGCGGTGACATTGGGCTTGGTCTGGTCATTTGGCTCTCACTCTCTTTTTTACAAATGGGGCATTCCTCTTCAGTGTCTACACAGGCACCCCCTGGAGACTCTATATTACCACTACCACCACCAGGTTTAGATTTGGCCATCAACATTTTGTCTGAGTCTCTGGTCTTTTGTAAAGACTGGCATATGTCCTCATAGTCTGGGGGACTTGTAAGTGTGGAGGCATCCTGCATTGGCTGCCTATCCGCCCAGGGAACCTCGGCTGCGGTGTGCGTTAGTGGTATTGTTGGACTATAATCTCTGGTCTCGCTTGGATCACAAGAAGAGTCAGTGAAGTCACTAGGGCCAGTGAAGTCACAAGGCGGTGGTGTCTCTGAAGGCGAAGCGAGGTCAAGCTTCACCGTCCTGCCGCTGCAGCTACTTCTCCTCTGTGACAAATTCGAAACAACCCTGTATTCTCTGAAACCCGTAGGCTCGCGTGGTGGGACGGGGAGCTCCTCTCTTAGCTGCTTGCTGAAAGTCACAGACTTCCTTTCAGCAGGTCTGGAGAAGGCGCTCTTAACCTCCCTGTACTCTGGGTCAACGGCAACAGTCCAGCTCTCTATACTCCGCCTAAGGCTGCTGGGTTTGCTGAGGCCCACCTCCCCTGCCAGCCTTATCTTGATCCGCTCTGGGATCTGTACAGCACCGCCATTGTTGTGAACATTATTGCTGGCAGTGCCTAGTTCTAGGATGTCTTTGTAGGCCTCGTTAAGGTCCTCGATGCACTGGTCAACACTGGGTCTCTTGCTGCTCTGCTGCTGTTGCTGCTGCTGCTGCTGATCCTGGAGCTCTTTGTTGATAGTCTCTAGCTCCTCGATGGCATCCCATGGCCGTCTGCTGACAGGCTTCAGCAGGAACTGACCGAAAGCCTCTTGCCCACTGCAGGCTGCTGCTGGTTTGGCCTCCTCCATCATGTTTCCTGAGGGTGGTGGTGGTGGAGCTGTTGCTGGCGGCTGAGCTGTGCTCTTGTTCAGCTGGCTGGAGATTGAGAAAGTGGCTGTTCTGGAAAAGGCGCTGTTGCTGGATGGTTTCAGGCTCTTCACCCCTTTTATGGAATAGCTGAATGTGGTGCTGCCCACACTGCTGGGGTCTGGGGTGATGACGTCAGAAGAGCCCAGGGCAGGGACGTGAGGGTCTTGTGCTTCCTTGTTTTCAGGACCTGGAGGAGGGGGAGGATGAGGTTTTCGGGCCTCTGGACTAGTTTGGGTTTCCTGGTCCCGGTATTGGTTACCAGGCCAGGAACCAGAGAGTTTTAGCTCCTTGTGATGGTTTATTTTTGGAGGCTTAAAATGTGGTTTTCTCACAATTTTGCTGCTTGACCTGCTGCTAGCTATGCTACCGGTTAGTGCTTGCAGCTCAGCTTCTGCTGAAGATGTGCTTTGGAGACTTTGGTTTGTTAAGTGGCCTGTTTTGTTCTCACTTGGACTGTCAACTGGGCTTGGTGGCCGGACTGGGCTTGGTGGCCGGACTGGGCTTGGTGGCCGGACTGGGCTTGGCGGCTTCTCATCGTTGTTATTTTGATCACGGGATACAGCCACAGGTGTTGGAGGAATGGGAACAGACACCAAACAGAATATTGTCTCACTAAGTTTCTTTTTAACACTCTTTTTTTCTGGTTTCTCTGCCTTCTCTAATTTCTCTAAGTCAGGCTTTCTTAGTTTCTCTTTATCTGAGTAGCCAGATTCATTGACCGATTTTTTCGCTAGAGTTACATTTTCTGACACACCTTGACCTTGGTCAACATGCCTGACCTGCTGCTGAGGTGGTCTAACCTGAAAAGCTGAGTTCTGATCAGGAGCTACACTGTCTAAACTTCCTTTGTTTATTAAACCCCTGTTGCACCATCTAGTACTACTACTGTCGTTGTCATTGAGAGATGTTTTGCGGCTGTCGGTGTTGAAAGATAGCCCCTGTTGGGGGGGGAAGGCACTATCATGTGTAGATTGTCCTAAAACCGTAGCGCAGGGAATCTCTTTGTTAATGTTTCGGATCAACTTGTCAGAGTCAGTGAGAGAATTTCCGCCAGGCCCTCCTGAGATATGTCTCACTCGTGTATCATCAAAGGGTAAATAGTGAACATGCCCTAGATGTTCCTCCATGTATCCAGGGTTAAGGTTCGGGTTAGGGTTAACCTGTTTCCGGTAGGGTATACCTCGATCCCCATAATGTTCCAGCCATGACCCTCCCGTCTGTCTGGAAAACCACTTTCGTGCCTCTGAGCTCATTGGCATCTGTATCTGCATCTCCCCCCTCCATCTATAGTTCATGACTTCATTGCGATTTATTGGGACTCCCCTGATTGGGGGTGGGGCTCTTTTATAAGACGGGGGTGGGATGTAACCAGGGGGCTCCATGCCAAAGATAGCAGAATGTTGTGCCAAATATTCTTGTCTTTGCAGTTCTCCACCCCTTGGGCAATATACAGGCTTGTCTTCTTTGTGTTGTTTGGACACCCCTTGCTGATCTATTAGAGCTAGAGCGAGCGTCTCCTGGCTACCCCTAGTCTGCTGGTGTATCTCGTAAGACGGAGGCTTGACAGGCCTGCTGAACCTGGGCTTTGGTAAAAGTGCAACTTGACCGCCGCTCTGCCAACTATTCCTGGTCCACCGGTCCCGGCCAACTGCAGCACTGTGGTAATACCGACTGTAAGGCCCGGAAAAGACGGTGCTGTTAACTCTTTGTCTATCAACCTGGCCTGGTCGAAGCTGGACACTGACCAAGCTGGACTGTGCGTCTGTGGGTTCAGTAGTTCCATCAGGCGACAGCACCCTGGGGAGGGACTGAGATTTCCCTCTGCTTCTAGGGTGGAAAGAATTAGCACTCTCTGGTGTCCTTAAGCGCTGCAGTTGCTCCTGGGCCCACCTCTCACCCTCCCCATCTGACAGCTGCCTCCCCAGCCCGACTGCAGGCTTCCACTCCTCTGTGCCCAGGCTCTGGCATTTCCGTTCCCCAGTCACCCCAGTCACGACCCTCAACTGTCCAGGAGGAGCATCAGCCTCTCTAAGCCATGAGATGGAGGTGTCTTCCCACAGTTGCTTCTGTTGCTGCGTCCTCTCCTTCTCCACCCGGTGGTCCTCTGCAATCAAGGCCTGTGGTCGCCATGCCGCCTCTGAGGCCTTCAGAAAGCCAGCAGATGCCCTCAACTCCCGGCCGTCGGCGTAATCCAGAAGAACACTGAAATCCTGGCCTCTCCTCCTCCAGTAGGAGACATCCCTTTCATCTAGCTGCTCTCTCCTCTCAATCTGCTCAGAATATGTCAAACTGGGTGCGTCGTAGAACCTGGAAAAAAGAATGAAGCACAATTGACTGGATCATAACTGTAATTATTCATTCATTATTATTAAATTGTCTTTCAACAAAAACTAAATTTTGAACAAAAAATGGCGTAACACAAAAAAAAATGTTTGGCTTGTGAACATGAATGGCATAACTATACAGAGGTTGAAATGGTAAACCTAATTGGAAGTGAGCATTTTATGTTGTACGTAAAGAAACACTTAATACCAACAAAATTATGTGGACTTTCCTGATTAGTAATTTAGATGTCAACTGACCTTTAGATGACCTGGGAGTCTGTGGTTGTGTCACAATTGGCATTTTACCATATGCACTGGTCAAATGTAGTGCAATATATAGGGCATAGAGAACCATTTCGGACAAATGCTTAAACATAATGCTAAAACATAAACTCACATGAGAATCTGACTGACTACAAGAGAACAAGATTATTAAGAAACATTTTAAATAGACGTACTCTTTTTTATTTCAAACTCACTCACCGTATAAATGCTCCATAATCTGTTTAACTACGCTGATGACACAATGCTGATCAGCCACCTCGACATGATACACTACTGATAAATATGACATTTTTAATAACGGTATGTCTCGCCTCAAATTGAATGTTTTGGCGAAGTATGAATATTTAATTTAGGGAATCCAGTACCAAGTATTCCCACAAATAAAATAGGAGACATTATGAGATCATGAATCAAGGTATGAAATATTTTTATATACATAATCTTTTTGGGCTTAATGTGAGCATCTGTACAAATCACTTTTGATAATGATGTTTTGGCCTTTCAGCCATCCGCTCTGGCTGAAATTGCAGGCTGATTGATAAAGCATTTAGTTTGCCATTTTGGACTAAGCCCTAGGAATCAGTCTCTCCATCTTCAACCCAAGAGGGGAAAGCCAGGCAGTGCACATATCTGACGAAAGTGCTTGAGTCAGCGGCTCCCAACTCCCTTGAAGACACCATGAATTTGTGCGCCTGCTGCAATATGATCTGCATATTAAACCACATGCTGACCTTAATTCAGAAAACAATGGTTTGTCCCAAATGAAACCACTTTTGACCAAGGCACATGGGTCTCCCTGCTGGTGCCACCAACAATCGAGCATACTTCAAGACTGAGTAAGTTCTGATTAGCCGTGTTTTAAAAACTGGTTCACCATCATGTGATTTGACCACATCCAAGGACTGGTAGACAACTCAATGTTTGTGTTTCTTTTATGAAATGCAGCAGACATGGTGGAACATAAACAAATGTCTTTATTTTCAAAATCAATGGTTTTCAATATGTCATCTAGACGTAAAAAAAAAACGTATTTCTCAATATTTGGGTTACTTCTCACTGCCACATTCAGAGGACCAAAAATAGCATTGACTTTAATTGTGTAATAATGATCCCCGAATTTCATCTAATCAAAATGAACATGCCCACAGGCCGAGTGATGCGCCTGATTATCTTTACAAGACTAGCTCCCAGTCCTAAGAAAAGAAAAATATATTGAAACCAAAGTAAGCTACACAGCACTCATTTTAATTTGCATTCTGATACTACATGACATATGCTTATCAAATGGCATTTTCTTGATACCACACCGATCAAATAAAAGAGATTCGGTGTCATGTAACTATATGTACATCTGCGTCGCGTCAGCCCTCAGCCATGGTACATACTGTAGTAGACATTGAACCCCACTCCTTCCCAGTGGTATTTACTGTGAGGGGTGTGTGCACAGTTCACGGCGCATGAGCTGTTTATAGCTGGTTACACTTTCAAGACATGTACCGTAAGCGTCTCAGCAACTCAGCCTCTGCTGCCGTTTACACGGTCTGGCTTTGTCATAAATTGCCTTATTCCCAATATAGTGCACTAACAACAGCTCATAGGCGCGGTGTGCCGGGACTAGGGTGTGATGTGGAGCACGGAGCTTGTCGTATCACAGCGTAAGACAAGGCAGTGGTGCTGCAGCCTCGCTGTTTGTTCTGCAGCTCTGGAAGGAACGAAGGGGGGAAAAAACACACCCTCATGCGCAGTGCAGGCTGAGTGGCTGGGCTCTGCGAGCGATGCCGAAGAGCCGGGGGCGGGGGGGGGGCGGTATGGGGATCTCAGAAGAGAGAGGAGAAAAGAAAAAAAAAACTCACCCGCTATCTGTGGCGAGAGAATCACCCAGGGGCTGTGCTAGGCTGTCACCTAGGTTACCGCTGCCAGGTTCTTTCCTCCTTTGGTTCTTTTCCCCGCCACTCTCATTGTCAGCGACGCTGGGGTAGCCCTTCGCCAGTAGTGCCTGCCTGCTGCCGCTGAAGACGCAGACCCCCCGGTCAGCATTCTGCTCATATGCATCCAGAGATCCACCACGGGCAGGCCTGAGGACCTCTGGCGCTTGGACGTCGCGCTGGCACTCGCTGGCGGCGTGGAGCTTCTTGTCGTAAGGCGCGGCGGCAGGTGAGGTTGAAGAGGGGCAGGGGACGCTTGTCTTGGGCAGTTTGTATCCATGAGAAATGAGAAGGTCCTCCACGCTGTACATGGTGGTGCGTGTCTCTCTGTCCTTCGTGGCAGCAGGGGGGCAAAGGTGTTGCTTGTGTCGCTCACGCACGGCGCTGCTGGTGGAAGCTGGAGCACGACTGCTCAGCTGAGGCCATCACTACGGGGAGAAGAGAGATGTGGGTAAAGGTTTCATACAGCTAGCCGAGCATCTCATAACCGGCAGGCGGAGTGAGACCAGGAAACAGGTAACATTCTTCTAAGGCAGCATCCCTGGGGGCCTGAATATGCAGAGCACAAATTCTCACCATGCGTCCCATATGAAAACCCAGTTCCCTTAGGTTCCGGGCACTGCTTTACATTCCAGATGGGTCATAGAATGTACAGCTGGGTGCCGGGAGACTTTACAAAATGCACAAGTTGGTGTGGGGTGATATTACAGGATAAGGGGTCAGTAATGACATCCCAAACGTTGCCAGGACTGATGCAGAACTGTTAACCATAAGACCTTATATTTGTTCTATTGCACACATATACAAGTGTGTATTTGTACAATGGTATTAGAAACATTAGTATTATTTTGCACATCACCCGTGGCGAGTGGGGTCAAGGTCTGTCGTTATCCATGGTGACCCTGGAGCAATAAGAGTAAAGTGCTCATGGACACATTGACAGAGTTCATCAGAGGGATCAGCGATTCAAACATGCATCCATTCAGTTAGTGGCCCAACAAGCTAACTGCTAGCCACTACCGACTAGTTTAGAGACAGCCTGTTAATTAGGATACAGTCTGTTTTAGAGCTTGTTGTGTCTGATTATGCCACTGGAGGGCAGACAGTAGACAACACTTGGCAATACCTCCAGTCAACTAACTACAAGAGATCAGTTTCAATGAATGGCAAAGGACAAAGATGCAGAGCCAGTGAAGTTAGACCACATCTTTGAAATGTTTGTAAAAAGTCCCCACATCTAAGGTTTTAAAACTTACAGCAATAAATTGAGGGATTTCTGCAAACTGTGGATCAGTGCTGTGTCAAAGTAAAAAAACACAAACAACAGTGCATAAAAACACTCAAACATTGTGTTGCCTTCTGGTATGTACTTCGGGGAACGTTGGTTATTAGCATAGCCAAAGGTTATGTGCAGATTGGACAATCAATTCCAAAAGCCTAGCAAGTGCTGTTCACAAAATTTGAAGTTCTGAGTTGTCATATGAGTTGGGTGTGAAGACAGGAACCTACTGAATGCACTGACCTCTGGTCAAACGATGTGAGGGGAGTGACCTTGCTATGTTCACGTATTTTAACAGCTTGTTACAGCACCACAATTTGGCCAGTTTGTGTAATATTGCACATGACAGTGTTGTTCTAGATCTGGAGACAGTCAAAAAGATCAAACAAATACAGGATTATCATTGTCCATATGTTGCATACAGGTGCAAGTAAAAAATTATTTCATGTGAATTTGTACATTACATTTCATGACATACATTTCATTACAGTTTAAATGTATCCGTAAAAGTACAACACCTCTTTTTAAATATGGGTGTAGTGATTAAATGGATAACTTACACAGATCAGCCATAACATTATGACCACCTGCCTAATGTTGTGTATGTCCCCCTTTTGCTGCCAAATAGCCCTGATCTGTTGAGGCATGGACTCCACTAAACCTCTGAAGGTGTGCTTTGGTATCTGGCACCAAGACATTAGCAGCAGATCCTTTAAGTTCTGTAAGTTGCAAGGTGGGGCCTCCATGGATTGGACTGGTTTGTCCAACACATCCCACACATGTTCGATGGGATTGAAATCTGGGGAATTTGGAGGCCAAGTCAACACCTTGAACTTGTTGTTATGTTCCTCAAACCATTCCTGAACCATTTTTGCCTTGAGGCAGGGCGCATTATCCTGCTGAAAGAGGCCAATGCTATCAGGGAATACTGTTACCATGAAAATGGGCACACGGTCTGCAACAATGCTTAGGTAGGTGGTACGTGTCAAAGTAACACCCACATGAATGGCAGGACCAACATTTTCCCAGCAGAACATTGCCTAAACATCACACTGCCTCCGCCGGCTTGCCTCCTTCCCATAGTGCATCCTGGTGCCATGTGATCTTCAGGTAAGTGACGCACACGCATCAGACCAAACCACTTCCTTCCATCGCTTTGTGGTCCAGTTCTGATGCTCACATGCCCATTATAGGTGCTTTCAGCAGTGGACAGGGGTCAGCATGGGCATCCTGACTGGTCTGCAGCTACGCAGCTCCATACGCAACAAACTGGGATGCACTGTGTGTTCTGACACCTTTCTATCAGTGCCAGGATGAACTTTTTCAGCAATTTGCGCTACAGTAGTTGGTGTTATTGCTATGTTCATTTAGATGTTCAAGATGCTCTGCCCTCTTATAGCACATTATTTTCATTCATGCATTCAAATATGATGTACCGTTCTAAGTATATCATTATGTTTCTCCTAATGCTTGTTTACAGAAACGTATGGCATGAAAACCTCCATGTTGTGCCATGAATACAACTTTATTATGCCTTATGATGCTTGAATATCATATTAGCTGGAGTATTCAGCTCTTCTGTTGCTTTACCAATGACTATATATGTGTGAATGTAGACTTATAAAAAATTATTTGAATGTATTATACTTACACCTATCAGTCATAACATGATGACCACTGACAGGTGAAGTGAAATACACTGGTATACCAATCAGCCATAACATAATGACCACTGACAGGGGAAGTGAATAACACTGACACACCAATCAGCCATAACATTATGACCACTGACAAGTGAAGTTAATAACACTGATAATCTCATTATCATGGCACCTGTCAGTGGGTGGGATACATTAGGCAGCAAGTGAACATTATGTTTGAAGCAGGAAAAATGGGCGAGCGTAAGGATCTGAGCGACTTTGACTAGGGCCAAATTGTGATGGCTCGATGACTGGGTCAGATCATCTCCAAAACTGCAGCCCTTGTGGGGTGATCCAGGTCTGCAGTGGTCAGTATTGATCAAAAGTGGTCCAAGGAAGGAAAAGCGGTGAACCGGCAACAGGGTCTTGGGTGGTCAGACCTGGAACATGGAGCAATGGAAGGTGGCCTGGTCTGATGAATCACGCTTCCTTTTACATCTCGTGGATGGCCTGGTGTGTGTGCGTCGCTTACCTGCAAAACACATGCCACCAGGATGCACTATGGGAAGGAGGCAAGCCAGCAGAGGCAGTGTGATGCTTTGGGCAATGTTCTGCCAAGAAGCCTTGGGTCCTGCCATTCATGTGGATGTTTCTTTGACACGTATTACCTACCTAAGCAGACCGTGTGCACCCTTTCCTGGCAATGGTATTCCCTGATGGCATTGGCCTCTTTCAGCAAGATAACACGCCCTGCCACAAAGCAAAAGTGGTTCAGGAATGGTTTGAGGAACACAGCAACGAGTTCAAGGTGTTGACTTGGCCTCCAAAATCCCCAGATCTCAATCCAATCGAGCATCAATGGGATGTGCAAGTAGATCATACAGTGTGTGAGGGGAAATGTAGCTGGAGTCCATTAAATCGTTTCACAATAACTCTGGGTTAAAACAAATCACACGGGTAACACGTTAAACTGTAAATGCCATTTGTGTTTAACATTTATTAATATAGTCAGAGAAAGGATAAACATTTAACCTTGAAACTGTAAGCCTATGGGATGGGGCTGATTTATATCCGTAGTTTTCTGATGGAAGTTCTTTTAACTATTTTAACCCAGGACTCATGCTGTTTATCCATCCCCAATGGCACCCTTTTCCCCATTAAGGGCAGAAGTTTTGACCAACCCCTTTTGGATTGTGGTCAGAAGTAGTGCACCATTTGGTTCGTTTTCTCATCACGTCATCCAACGTGGCCACTAGAATACACAAAATAATGTTGAGCGTCCATGTCATTTTTGCATTTACTACTAACTTTAAGTTACATATATTCTTCACTTTCAGTCTACTTTACATTCCAGCAAATTCTCATGACCTCAAAATGACCTTAACACGTTCATCATTTAAAACGAATATATAGTATATGTCACAAATGGTACCTCATTATCTATACTGTGCGCACGTGAGTGAATGCAACCTACAGGAAATAGGTGCCATTTGGAATTCACTCTCAAGTAAACATCCAAAGGTGAGCGCTTGAGGTTAAATAGCCTGAATGCTGTTTGATGACTCCTAAGGAAAGAAACAGCTGAAGTACCTGCTGCCCACTACTCTACAGTAACCCACAGAAGACATCCTCAGAGGTTTGGTTTGCACATACACCCAGCACCACGTAGAAAAGTAGCAAACACAAGTCCAAACTGACACAGTGGAAGTAGACGCTCAGTAGATTCCCTGTTACCATGGTGGCGCCAACCGCACCCTAAAGACAGAAGGTTTTGAGGAGCCGAAAGAGTCCCTGAATGCATTCAGTTTCTGCTATCCAAATGCCAGCGTAGGTCTTCCATAGGATTAGACAGTGTACGGGATAATGCATCTGTGAGCAAGGTCACCGCCGGAGAAACACCTGGACACTCCATGTAAAGTCCAGCAGCAACTGCAATGGCATGCAGTGACACACAAGACCGACACCCTGACTGGATGCTCACACGGTAAAATGGGACCGCGGAGACCGTCGTGAGCACATCAGAGTTACTGTCTGCTGTTGACCTGACTCACACATCTTCTACAGCTCCCCTCCACTGGCTGGCTTCCCTAACAAGAAGTGCACTACAGGATAGGATGCCATTGCAGGTCTTCTAACTCCATGCACCATACATCTTGAATGTTAGCTTATGATGGAAATTTAGCATGCCATTTCACCGGAGACCTAAAAGTCTGAAAGACACTGTCATGTTGTTGTTTTTTAAAATCCTGTAGTCCTGTATATCAGCTTAGCCTGGTGTCTGAACTTTGCAATCTAACTTCAACCATATGTTAAATAAATGTATTTATGTGGAGACATGGATATCATTTTGATTACATGCAATATGATTATTTCCATATAAGATTCCACCTACCTCTATGCACAGATCATTTGAAGTATACAATATAGGCCTGCTAGGCTATATGCCACTACTGTCCATCATTAACAGATTACTCCTGTTCTAGATAGATACAGCACCTTCTGTTTGCATGGAGCCTTGATATACTGCAGTGTTAGATGGAACAGTCTACATAATATTTACTGTTAAGAATGATTTCTCAAGTCAGCTTTGCACTTCATACCAAGCACACTGTTTTACGCAGTAGGCTAAGGGATAGGTCACTGCCGGTAGGCTGTATTATATTAGGTCCTGGGGGGAAATCTACAGTTACACCTATAGACTACAGTAAGTTGAACATTTTGCAAACGGTCGTGCTGACGAACGGTCATTTGCCAAATCATAACCCCATTGCAATTTTACATGCTCCCCCAAACCCGTCATGTAATGAAATGCATATTAAAATCATGCTATCAACCACTGTTACACGTTGATTAGTCGAAGGTTGAACGTGTTCCGCGCGTGCAAGTTTAAAGCGCAGTAAATTAAAAGGCTTTTGCAGATGCGTCTTAGCTGACTGTGTGTTTACCAAGACTCACACAGCCACCCTGCGCTACCGTGTACGTGAAGCAAAAATAGCCAGCCCCTCCCCTGAAAAAAATATTCCTGCATGGTAAAGAATGGTTCTACTATAAAACGCATGAATAGCTATTTGCGAGATTGTTATAAACGGTTAATGACAGAGATACGTATCCTACCTATAAGATGCTTGGCGCGGCCGTTGCAGCTCCCCTGCGCCCAGCTTCAGACGCTGAGAGCACTGCACAGCGCCCTTCTGCTGAGCATGCCTATTACGACTGGAAAGGAAAGACGCGCTGCCTGGACGGAGTGGGTTCTTCTCACCCGCTATTCCACCAGCCTGCTACACTGCGCGATCATCCTTAGTTAAAAGGGATTTCAAAATGGTTTCTTCCAAACTAAGTTTTTTTTTATTGCCAAAGGCGCTAATAATATATTTTCCATGTTATGTATTGGGTTGAAATTGAAGCATGTATCCGTACATACAAAGCTATTATTCCCTATACATACGGCTTATATATTATCTCACTCACGTACGCACACACACAGAACATGTTTTCAGGACTTTTCAGGACAAACATTTTCTTCTCCAGTCAAAAAACCTTTCCCAGACGGTCAAACTTAAGAAACCTATTAATCTAATGTGTAACGGAACACACCTCTGGCATTGCTAGAGCCGTGCTCAATCATAACATAACCCTAACCCATAAACCGGTTAAAGCGTTTAGAAAACTGCTGACAAGCAAAATGTCCTGACTTTTCTGTATATTTTATGTTTTTATGCAATTGCAAGACATGTTGAACCTGACATGTTAAGGGAAGGGTAAACCCTAACTTAAACTAACATCAATAAACTAACTTTTATGCTCAAACTTAACCTAATAGGTAACCAGTAATTCCTGAGCATTGAAATAATCCCAGTTCTAACATTATATCAGGAGTTCTGTATACATAATCCCTTAGATGCCAATTGTCCCTATTGGTTATCCAGTTGACAGGTATGACCGAAATTGTTGCATATTGTATTTTTTGTTCATTGTACTGCAATGACCAGAAGCTTTGTATTAGGCTACAGAAATGTATTCCTGAAGTTAGGAGTTGCGGCTATAGCTACACATAGAACTACATTATCACCGTCATCCATCTTTCACCTGATCTTGCCATGCTATTATTATCACTGTTAGTAGATATTGACACTGCTATCAACGTTAGGCCAATCAGTCCACTCATCATTCTGTTGTACATTACTAAACTTTACTAATGTCATTTTCCAAGGACAGACATGACAGTCTTTTCATGATTTATTTGCTTTTCATTGCTCTTTTAAACACCAGACATATGCAGTTAGGTCTGGAAATATTTGGACACTGACACAATTTTCATAATTTTGGCTGAGTATGCCACCACAATGGACTTCAAATTAAACTGAGATGGAATTAAAGTGCAGTCACAGCTTTAATTCCAGTGTTTAAACAGAAATATCATATGAAACATTTAGGAATTGCAACCAATTTCATAGAGTCCCCTTATTTCAGGGCCTCAAATGTTATTAGACAAATGTACACATTCATAAATAAAATGTTGCTTTTTAATATTTTGCAGAGAATCCTTTGCAGCCAATGACTGCTTGATGTCTGGAACGCATGGACATCACCAAATGTTGGGTTTCCTCTGTGATGATTTGCCAGGCCTTTACTGCAGCTGTCTTCCGTTGTTTATTCGTGGGTCTTTCCGCCTTAAGTTGTCTTCAGCATGTGAAATGCATGCTAGATCAGGTTGAGATCAAATGATTGATTCAGCCATTGGAGAATATTCCACTTCTTTGCCTTAAAAAAAATCCCTGGGTTGCTTTCACAGTATGTTTTTGGTCATTGTCCATCTGTAAAGTGAAGCGCCATCAACTTAACTTCACTGAATTTGTCTGAAATTGAGTAGACAATATATCCCTATACACTTCAGAGTTCCTCTGGCTGATTCGGTCTTCTTTCGCATCACCAATAAACACTAGTGATCCCATGCCATTGAAAGTCATGCATGCCCATGCCATCACACTGCCTCCACATTGTTTTACAGATGACGAGGTATGCTTCAGATCATGAGCCATTCCAAGCCTTCTCCATACATATTTCTTCCCATCATTCCGATACAGGTTGATCTTAGTTTAATCTGTCCAAAGAATGCAATTCCAGAACAGGGCTGGGTTTTTAAGATGTTTTGGGAAAGTCTTATCTGCCCTTTCAATTCTTGAGGCTTTTGAATGGTTTGCACCTTGTGGTGAACCCTCTGTAATTGCTCTTGTGAAGTCTTCTTTATGGCAGACGTGGATAATGATATGCCTACCTACTGGAGAGTGTTCTTCACTTGTATGTTGTGAAGGGGTTTTTCCTTACCATGGAAAGGATCCTACTGGATGCCCAGGTCTTTTTGTGCTGCAGAGCTCACCAGCGCGTTCTTTGTTTCCCAGAATGTACCAAACTGTTGATTTGGCCACTCCTAACATCCCTGCCATCTCTCTGGTACATTATTTTGCAGGCTAGGGATGGCCTGTTTCACTTGCATTGAGAACTCCTTTGACTGCATGTCGTGGGTTCACAGCAACAGCTTCTAACTGTGAGTGCCACAGCAGCTGGAATCAACTCCAGACCTTTTACCTGCTTAATTGAAGAAATAACTAAGCAATAGCCCACACCTGTCCATGAAACAGCTTGAGTCAACTGTCCTATTACTTTTGGTCCCTTGAAAAAGAGGGGGCTACATATAAAAGAGCTGCAATGCCTAAACCCTGTCTCCAATTTGGATGTGAACACCATGAAATTAAAGCTGAGAAACTACATTTTAAGCCCATATTCATTATTTAACAGAAACGTGAATATATTATGTTAAACAGCCAAAATAACAAAACTTGCCAGGTAATTATTTCCAGACATAACTGTAACTGTACAAGATCTTTGTTAATTTTAAGTGAGCTAGCAGCAAGATCTGACATGTCTATCCCATAGTCACAATGTGGTGGATACTATAAATGCATTACGGAATAATTGAACAAATTCAGATGGAAAGCCCTTATTACCTCTGGTCGAAGGTGCCCATGTGTGCACATATACGTGGATCATATATGTCTGTTTGTCTCTCCTTGTGAGGACGAAACCTAACTCTGTGCCAGAAATCCAAGCTAACTGTTTCGTTACCTTAACCACAAAAATCCGAAGCTCGTCCATAAATCTTACCGTTAATGCCTAAAAGTCATCCCAATTGTAGGATTTTTCCCTAAACCTAACCCATAACACGAAATTAGCATTTTCCCCAATTGGTACCTGCGAGAAATAACTTGTATGGGTACATTTTTCAGGTACTACAATCGTTCTTGGGACTTCACATGAACACACAGGATTTGGTTCTCATACATACAGTTCAAATATGGGCATATTTTACATATGTGAATTGACTCCTGTACCCATAGTGCACCATTGTCTCCCCAAGCCCTTAGAAGTTGGGCTAGAGGTAGGACACATTGGTGTCGAGAATAGGGGGCAAAAGCGGAGGCCAACCATCTACTCTGCCTCTGGACCTGAATACAACTACAGTCTGACATGAAACATTTCCCATGTAGGGGATAGTGGTCAATTTGGGATGCAACCTAGGTATCCGTCTGTCTTCAGAGCAGGGCTGTTCAGTAACACTCGGTTGGTCCATAATAAAACCTATCTCAGAGAGAACTTGGTCACGCCTCACTTCGGATCCCCTCTGAGTGCAATATGTCACTGTTGGCACAGGATGGAAGACCCGAGGAGAGTGCATTTAATTACCCAAGTGGACTTGGCATTGGACAGGTGGGGGGGGGGCGGGCACAGACTGACCAGTCATTGTCACCCACCAATGCTTCAGCCAGGCTATGTTTCAGTTAAAGCCAAAAAGACTCTCTTTTGTAGGACCGCAGTCACTAGTTTGGACAGAAGTGGTCATGTGCCAAATCAGCTGTAGTGTTTTCTTTTATGATTGGGACCCATCCTATAGGATTCTTACTGGAGTTTTTGCATTGGTGGATGTGTTGTTATTATGAACATTCTGTAAGGACTGTCTAGTGTAAATCAAATATGATTGGTTGCTATAAAATTGTCCTGTAAAAATATACCGAAAATAAAAATATTAATGTTGGCTTACAAAACAAGGGCACTGGGATGAAACATCTATAGCGTATTCCTATTTAAATTCAAATACTATGTTCAAAGTCATCAGCTAATCATGAGATCCAACCTAAATTTGAGGTATGCATATTGCAGTGAGAGGAAACACGGTCCTGTCTTTTTAAAACTCTGCTCCTACAGTTTATTGTGATTGTTAATGAATGAGCAGGACAGGGGAGAGTATGTGAATACAGCAGGAAAGATGGAGACCCTGGCCGATGAAAGACATATGGAAGAAAGGTGTTACTTCTCTCTTTCTGCAGTCCTCAATAGGGTAGAGGTATAAAATCTTATCAGAATCTGGACACTCCAGCCTGCCCCTTCGACACTACCCTAGTTTGCAATCAGGAGAATTGTTTTCAAGGGAAAGGGTGTATCAGTAGACTCTGAACTGATGTGTTGGATGACCACACCTTGGTGATGCAGATCATAATGTGTATTGGATTGAAGTGGAACCCTATTCTGTAATAATATCACTAATTTTGACCAGTGCCCTACTGTACATGCAAAAAGCAAATGGAAAGGACGGCCAATTGGAGCAAATCGATGGCTTCACCAGAGGACAGGAAGCAGTATCTTTCACCACAGGCTTGCCACTACTGCCACTACAGGCTTGACCAAGCTTCACCAACAGCGTTTTCCATTACTAGTTGAAATTACATGTCCTTATTGGCATAACTCTAAAAAAGCCATGGGATAGTTCCAGGTAACAAATGGTACCCTATTCAAGATGTATTGCACTACTTTTGACCATAGCATTACTATGAAAATAGAGACCTGCATAGGACATATGGTGCCAATTGGGACAAAACCAATGACAGGAGAAATACACATCCAGTACAGTATTGAACAGCGGAGCATCCAAAAGAAAAACATAAGAAATCACAATAGGGCTAACATTTTCAAAATGGAATGAAGCAAGAAGCCCTTTTCTATCACAACATTGTGTAATTGATGAAGGGTTTTTTGTATAGGGAATAGGGTGAAATTTAAGACACTTTCAGTCACACTGGTCACCATGACCAAACTATTGAGTGTAAAGCAACGTGAATACACATCGCCCTTGTCTTAGACCATTTCCCTTTCAAAGTAGCACAATGGGATAGGCATTCTCCATGGAGAAACACACAAGTTCTTTTGTATGTTATTAACTGACCATGATTAACTGCCTCATTCTTCAGCTGAATACTCAGAGTTTATCCACTTCAAACTCCCACTTACATGTAACATCCAAAATGTACCATCTTCCGTCTGTAGAACCAGCAGGTGATGCCGGTCAGCTGTAGTGTAGGACATAAAGCAGGAAAATCATCTGTTACCCTGCGAGGCCCAGGGACAGTTGCACGGTGTCCGAAATCTAAATCGACCCCTGATGAAAGGGAACCAACAACAAAATAGCAGCGGATTTGAGATCTACGGTCATAGAGGCACTACCGCAAGTAAAATCTGCCCATGTGAAAATAAATTGTCAGTCCACCTACTGATGTGTTTCTATCTGAGTGCCAGTAAGAGTGATAAAAATGAACTGCTACTTTGATTCATTAGGACAGTTTATCTAAGAAGTAGGGCTTACATATTAACTAATAGAATTGTGATAGAGGTGACATTGAAGCAACTCTGAGGGACATGAAAACACTAGGTTTTCAATCTAGCTACCCCCCACTTCGTACACAGTAACATTCAATTGGTTACTAACATTACTCCAATACCACACATCATTTATTGTGTCGCCTGCTATCCTAAGTCAAATATAATGAAGTGGGATGGAAGGAAATGACCAGCTACTGCCAGTGACATGATACAGCTGCCTGTTTAAGGCCTCCCAGCAGGAAGCAACAAAACAGGGGGGGAAGATAAAATACAAAACACAGATGGCACCGGAAATCCATAGCAAGTTGTCCCTTAGCGTTTGTTATTTGTCATGTAAAGGAACAAGATATCCAGGTGCTGACCATAGGACACAAACAATATATAACGTAAATAGACTGAACGGTGTAGAAGTTTAGAAACCAGGGAATGACAAGAGATTTCAATTGCCCTAGTCTGCCATTGATGGTTTGGGGAAAAATGGTCCCATATCTTAGAGACGATAATGGAAGAGAATTGCGTGTACAATTACAAGTTTAGGATACACCCACAAAACATTTGGTGTGTATATGTGGTAAAACACTGTCCTGCAGATAGATTTCTTAAAATTGTTACATTACAATTCAAAGATTATACATAATGCCTCTCTAAGGGATATATGGAATGGACATAACGTTGTATTTGTTGGCATTCAAACTCTTATAAGAGGCTCAAAGAAAAAAAGCTGGGTCCTCAGTTGGTCTTGGCTAGAAAGAATACAGGTTTTGTCAAATTGACCTAAGAAACATGTACGGTTCTTTTTTGGGGGGGAGAAATAGTACACCCTAAGCACTATCTTAACCGTAACCTTATAACACCTAACACATTGTGCAAGTTCTCATAGTCTTCCATAAAAAGTTTAATCTGACAAAAGCTGTATCCCTTTTAGACAAAACCCCCACTGTGCCAGGCAACAGGCCTGTGCTCCATAGTGCCATCGTGTGGTCAACTACAAGATTTCATCTTTAAAAAATTAATTGAATTGACATACAGCAAGAGCTCAATCTCTATTCTCAATACTTACAAGGAGAAATAGGACCATTTACATTCACACTATAGTTACAAAAGTTAAAGACTTCATTGTAGAACCTGCGTGCGCGCATGCGCATATATATATATATATATATATATATATATAAAAATAATAGAAGCAATCATAAGAAGTACTGTATAACATCTTTATTTCATTTTCAGAAGTATACCCAAATAATTACACACCCAGTCAAAAAACTTGACAATTACAATTCCTCAATGCTCAGAGTACCACGATTTTCTCATTCAGGGCAATCTGTGCTTGAGTCAGGTTGGCTAGGTAGGTCACCATTAACAGGTCCTGAAAATAAGAGAAGAGCTACATTCACAAAAAACGTACAATCATATTAATGCACTGATCTGGCTAAACATAGCAAAAGATTGGTGTACGGTACACCAGGGATTTGGTTAACAGTCCCCCCCATTAATATGCAAATAGCCTTTGCACTTGCCTGTCTCAATACACATGACAGACAGGTCCTTGCTACTAACAGACTTGCAGGCCACATCCTCTAGAGCCCTAACACAATTACAATTATCTCCGGCAGCAGGTGGTCCATTTGGTTTGGGCAGCACCCAAACCAAAATGTAATTGGAGCCCAAAAGACTAGAGAAGGCTTGCTCAAACAAAAATTGAACACTGCATAAGGTGGGACATAATTGGTAGAAAAGCAGAACATTTGCTTTAAAACCGCAAATGTCTCCCTCAGCCTCAAGGCTAAATGCGTAGCATAGCAGGATTACCACTGGTATTCAATGCAGAGCTCACAAGCTGCATTTTGATCTCAGAAACCTAATTGGCTGCTTGCTATAAGTTATACATTTTTAATGCAAGGTTCTTGCCTAGGGGCAAATAGTATTTGGGGGTCCTTGAAATTAAAGTGTTTGAAAAACCCTTGAATACAACTTTCAAAGTGCTAACATTGCTGAGCCCACTGAATGTCTGTCATTTTCTCCTTTCCAATATGGTATGTACGATAAGCCGGGGCTGGAGGTGTACACACTATAAGCCGGGGCTGGAGGTGTACACACTATAAGCCGGGGCTGGAGGTGTACACACTATAAGCCGGGGCTGGAGGTGTACACACTATAAGCCGGGGCTGGAGGTGTACACACTATAAGCCGGGGCTGGAGGTGTACACACTATAAGCCGGGGCTGGAGGTGTACACACTATA
>JACXGJ010006967.1:0-32281 GCA_016801105.1 Esox niger | reverse complement strand
TGGGTGTTTGGGTGTGAGTGAATGTGTGAATGTGGGTGGGTGTTTGGATATGTGTGAGTGTGTGAGTGTGTGAATGTGGGTGGGTGTTTGGATGTGAGTGAGTGTGTGAGTGTGTGAATGTGGGTGGGTGTTTGGGTGTGAGTGAGTGTGTGAATGTGGGTGGGTGTTTGGGTGTGGGCGTGTGTGTGAATGTGGGTGGGTGTTTGGGTGTGAGTGAATGTGTGAATGTGGGTGGGTGTTTGGGTGTGAGTGTGTGAATGTGGGTGGGTGTTTGGATATGTGTGAGTGTGTGAGTGTGTGAATGTGGGTGGGTGTTTGGATGTGAGTGAGTGTGTGAGTGTGTGTGGGCGTGTGCCTATGTGCTTGAGGTCAGTCAATGAGCATGACATATTGCACATGACAGACAGTATTACACCTGACTTGTTGTTTTCAAATCTCATTCTAAATCTAGATACAAGATGCCTTAGCGCAGTGCTTCAAAACCTTACCTTAAATAACCTGCCCAAAGCCAGTTCCATAAAGTATTTTGTTTTGACGAGCACAGTTGATTAAACTGGCAAGTTGGCTTTGGTGCATCAAATAGCCTGTTGCTCTTTTTCATTTTGATTTGCCCATCTTCAAAGAATAGTATTGATCTGATACCTAACCTGAATTAAATTCCAGTCAGAAATAGTAGCACAAGCATCAGTCAGACAGCTGATCAGTTAAAACACAAAGATTGAAAGATTAATTTACAATAGAGGTGCTGGTTTAACCAGGGGCACTGTTGCATGTCATTCAATCACGTGTCAGGAAAATCCACTCCTCTACATCTAGAAAACATCACTAGGCCTTTGTGGATCATCTGTTCAATAAAAACAATTGAAGCCCAATCACAAATGTTACTAATATCATGTACATTATTCAATTCCCATTCAATCTTGCTCCTGGTAGTGCTGGCATTTTCTGACAGTTGGTATGCTAGTTCCAGACACCACGGCAGAGTCATACCCATAACTTTTATTGTAGGCCAGAAAGCACTTTGTAATTTCATGTATTTTAGGTATCAATTTAATATAGATGGGGGCTTTAAAGTACAGTGTCTTTGACTGCAGTGGTGGAGAACGGAGGAGTAATGCTCAGTTGACAATCGCTGGTCTAGGTGGGTAGGATAGGACAGGATATCACTGAGCATAGAGCCGTGAAGGACCAGCTTCTATCCAATCCCCTTGGGTAGAATCTTTCACAGCTCAATTGTAATTCATACATGTATACACATATCAGAGGCAGCTATTAATAATTGGATCAAAGCCATGGGCAAAAACACACATACATTTCTAAGCACACACAAAAAACAAACACAGCCTAGCAAATACAAACGCATAAATACATGGACACATTAATGCACCACAGACACACAAATGAAAATGAATAAACAGGCATTCACACATTCACATGCATGCAGCCAAGCGCACGCACGCGCACACACACCCACAGTGCTTTGCAAATGCAAGTTAAACACTTGTCTAATCATCTTCAGGGTGATTTGTGGATGGTATGGGCTGCTCAAAAAGTGTTGGTCTAATTTTAAAAAGGTTTTGCGGAAAGCATTGTAGCTTCATTACATTTCCCATTAAGCAGGTTTGACTAAATAATTTGTATACCTACAGCAGATTGCTCTAACAAAGCAAGGTGACCAACTTCGGTGACTGCAGGCCAAATAGTCTTGGAAGCACCAAAACCATACCAGAATCTGCAGTACTCAGTTCAGTTTGGCTCATTAGTATACCAGTAATTTCATCTACCTAGCTTATAAAACAATTTTAAAAAGTTTATATAAGATTAAAGTATGGAAAGATATTACAGTTTATTAAGCTAACTAACATTAGTTAGCTAACCCCTTGGCTAACATTAACGGTTATTGTGTCTAACATTTACATTACATTGCTAGCAAATTAGGACTTGGCAATGTACTTTCTAACAAAGGAATGACCCTAAACCGGAACCCCTGAGGTTTAACAACTTCTAATTAAAATGCCATAAATTCAGTATTCTCTTTCATCATCTGTTTACTGTGCCATGCATGTGCAGTGACCACTCGAAATCTCTCAGATTTTTTAACGAGGTAATCAGAGTAGTATTTTGATAGCATCTGGATAGGCCTGATTTTGCCATAAACAACAAAGACATTATTTATGTCACTCATGCTCCCCCTGTCTCCCTGTGCTGGCGATCTGTATCTCCAGACTACTAGGTTCTACTGATCAAACGACCTATCATTAATCACTCCCGGACCTTTCTCGTCACCATTATGCACACCTGGTTCCTAATCCCTGATCATCATGTGTGTGTATATAGCCATCTTTAGATAGATACTGTAATGTCTAAATACTGTAATGTTGAAGCATTGAGGCAGGACACCTGCACAGGGAGAATGGAGGAAATTCAATAAAAGAACTAAAACCTAAACAAACTAAAATGAATCCACAAGACAAAACAGAACAATGTTACATTTGTGTGAGAACCAAAGGCCAACAAGACACTCAAGGAGGAACTTAAATAGAGACAGTGATCAAGAAAACAGGTGAGGGCAATGATAAGAAACAGCTGTCCCTGATCCAAATGAGGCCGAAAGAGCATTGGATCTCACTGGCAGCTTGACATGCCAGGATGTGACAGATACCTACTAAAACACTGGACTGATTGATTACGCACCTGTCACCTATATTGAAAAATGGTAACCGAATGACCAAAAAGACTATGGAAGCAGCGGGTCAATCAGAAATCTCTGGCATTGTGGGAGTTCTGGGGCATATCCTCCAACACCACAAGAGGCAGGCATCATCTCTGTGTTATCTGGTTGGGCACTGGAATGGGCCACTGATGTCTGTGAGCGGTACAGTCTGGAGGTGGAATCATACGACCTCTTTAAGTCACTCCTCAGAGCGGTCTTCGATCACCCCACCTGAGGGCAGGGAGGGGGTGAGCACCTTCTCCACCTCTGCCAAGGATCTCGAACTACAACAGACTATTTATTTACCCGTTACCAGACCCATTCGCCTCAACATTAGTGAAATCTTACACAAATATATTTATTTCCTCATCATTAACGCAACCATCCCGTTTTAGGATTGGCATGGCTTTAGCATAACAATCCAGTCAAATCCTGGGCAGAGAGGAGTGTCCAGGGTATGTCGCCGGAGTGTGAGGGGAGGTGTCTCTCTGCGGCAGTCGGATCCACCTCCAGCTCACCATTCCGGTCCTTTGTTTTCATCGACTACTGTGTGTTCACGTCTGACCACGCTGTTGGCCTGCTCCTAGAATTTTGTTTGAAAATAAATTCTTTTCACTCTGTGGGTGGAAAAATACCTTTGCCGCTCCCAAGTTGTATTGTAAGAGAAACAATGGAGCAACTTCAAAAGTTTGCAGGAAACATTTTATAGAGAATCGTGACCTCTGTAAGATGAAGAGGAGGTGAATGCAATCCAGACAGATTGTAAGTTAAATGACTGCGGGTCTGCATTGTTAACAACATGTCTGGGTGTACGGAGATTGCAAAAGGAAGTTGTCAACTGCAGAGAAAGTATACTCAAGTATTTTGATCAAATATGCATTTTCTCTGTATTTAAAATTATTTAATCAAAATTAAATGAAACAATATTGAATCAAATTACTCAAAAGGTCAACATCCATGAAATGTGCTAATTATTTTCACTTAAATCACAAACAAAAGTTATTTAGCCACTTTGGAATGTGTATTCAGGGACTTTAGCTGGCTGTTCCTTCAGCACTTTCTATCCCCATCCCAAATAAAAGCTAGTGGATTTTAAACTTTTTTATATTGTGGTAGTTCGCAGATCAGGTCACCTATGGTGTGACAAAATCTTGCAATATCGCCATCAAGCTCTGCAGTGAGCATGTTGTGTCTCTCTTCCCCCTCTTTTCTGCGCAAATCCAGAAGGTTAAGTCGAGCTGTCAGGTCATCGCTCTTCCTCATTTTCTTTGGTGCTCTCAAGGAAGATTAAGAGGAGTCTAGGGAGGATGTACCTGGAGAGACACTCCTAGGTTGTTTTTGGTGGACAGGTCTTTGGTAATTAGATGTGGCAGGTTCTAATGATGGTCTGTCCTCAGCCTCGAGGTCAACTGATGCCGCTGGTGAAGTTACATTTGATACCAGGTCAGTTTCATGTGACTCTAGGATCGATGAGCTGCTGCGGCAGCCCACCTGCAATGACAACGTATTTTTCTACTCAACAGGGCTTCTCAACCTGAAAGGGGAAGGGGGCATAACATAGGCCTGCAGCATGACTACTGAAAATAAACAGGCATGTAACCTTAAACTTATGCCCCAGTAACACTGTGCCATTGAATAAAAGTAATCTTCTTATTTTATCATTGAGTATACACTTTTAGTACTTTGAGGCAGTTTCGTTTCTCTGACAACTTGACTAAAAATGTTGTTTACTCCCACTCCATAGGGATATCTTTCTGTGTTGTTTGTTTCCTGTGTTGCTACTTTACTGGCCAGATAGAAGTAGAAGTACAACCAAATAATCAACCCAAATTTTGGCAATTTGAAAAACTGAACTTACCTCGTTTATGCCCTCGCCAAAATTGGAGTCGGTTTCAGTGTTTTATGTGCCTGGACAGCCAAGAAAGCATTATATAAAACTGAGGTACTTTTTTCCCTCCTGTATCCCCACTTTTACTACATTTCTTCATCATTCTCACATATTTGTCGCTCATCAGCATCCATCTCTACTGGCATGTTGATGACTCTTCGCCCAGGATTTCTTCTAACTCAAAAGTTCCTTGATTTGAGTCATGGATTCAGACTCCTTTATTTCTTTGTCCTTGTTGATGCAGGAGGTCACATTTTGCAAGAATGTCCTTAGTCTGTGTAAACCCCTCCCTCCGCCAAACAACCAAATATGCGGCTGACATAAGCATAGCTACGTGCTTTTCATTTTCTTGCACGTACCCTATAGTATGTGGCCTGGCTGTGGGGGCCTGTGCGTCTTTCTGCGGTGTCCATGGGCCCTATGCAGATGCATCTGACATTGAAGTAAAAATCAGCTGAAATACTTCCGATTGCTATTTTATAATACACAAAGTATACATTGCCTCTGGATGCTCTGGGCAAGGTTTGGGGATTAACGTGTTCACCATTGACCTCCTTTAGCAAATCTGCACACTTCAATTTGGTCAGTTCATCCATTGGGTATTATAGTTAGAACAAGGCTCTACCCCTGAAAATGTTTCATCCTTAATTTAACTGGCAAAGGTTTGCTCTAGGAGAACTGGTAATATATGAACCAATTGTACAGAAAACATGAGTGAGCAGGCAAAACACTTATTTGTTATGGGATTCATATTTAACTGTAAGTTATGACAGAATAGCGCAATCATAAAACAAAACAAAGCAACAAAGAAAAAAATGAACTGACCCCTGTTCAAAAGTGTGCATACCCATAGTTCTTAATATTGTGTATTGCCCCCTTTAGCATCAATGACAGCGTGCAGTCTTTTGCAATAGTTGTCAATGAGGCCCCGAATTCTTGCAGGTGGTATTGTTGTCTTGGCCAAATGCCTCCAGGTCAAAGCCTTTGGTTGTCTTGAATGAACCGTTTTGAGATCTCCCCAGAACTTTTACCTTCAGCTGCTGTAACCACTGGAAGGTCAACTTGGCCTTGTGCTTAGGGTCAGGGTTTTGAAACAACCACACCGTCTATTTCCAGAGCAGCCTGTATTCCTCCTGAGGTTATTCTTCTGGCAGTTTTGGCTGAAATCTTTCTTGGTCTACCTGACTTTGGCTTGGTATCAAGAAATCCCTGAATTTTTAACAGTACTTACTGGCATTTTCAAGGCATTGGATATCTTTTTTATATCCTTTTCCATCTTTATGAAGTTCCATTACCTTGTTATGCAGGTCTTTTGACAGTTCTTTTCTGCTCCCCATGGCTCGCACAATATTTATCCTGCTCAGTGCATCCACATTAGATCTAACAAACTCATTGACTATTTATACACAGACACTAAATGAAATTTAAAAAGGCAAAAGTGTGGGAGACTTCACTCTTAATTGCCATTGTAACCTGTGTGTGTCACCTTGTGTCTGTAACAAAGCCAAACATTCAAGGGTATGTAAACTTTTGATCAGGGACATTTGGGTGATATCTGTTATCATTATGATTTGAAAAGGAGCCAAACAACTATGCAATAATAAATGGCTTCTTATGATCCATCCTAAAATAAAATGTTTTTTGCCAGGGTATGCAAATTTATGAGCACAACTGTATATATGCATTTTACTTTCTCCCTGAAGCAAATAAAGTTTGACTGTCGAGGTGAATATCAAAGACAAAATAGGCAACTTGCATTCTAGCTACTAGCTTATTTTCGTTTACTGCGATGTATACACTTACTCTTCCCATGGATTGACAATTGTAAAGAAAACTGACCAGAAAAACACAAATTACCTGTTTATTTTAAATTATATAACGAAAATGTAATCTTAATTTTGAGGAATACAACATGGTCATGTTAAACAACACAACTTGGTATAGTGCGGAATGTTTATGAGTAGTTCTCCGCTTGCAGTGCAGCATTGTGATAGCAGTATGTACTGTTTCTTCATGAATTTGCATGATGCTAATAACACAAATGATTGACCGAGACAGAGATGGAAAAAGTGATTGTTAAAAAAATCACTCTGTGTATGAAGAAACAACTCAGGGTAAGGTGACTCGCACCGAAATAGGATTTCTGACAAACTATGCCTTTAATCAGACCAATACAACAAAAAAGTTAGTTCATTCTAGTGATTTGTGCCTTGCAAAAGGTATTTGGGAATTAACTTACAGCATCTTTTGGCTAGGTTAAGAAACTAACTATTGAGATATGTGGCTAGCCATCATTACCTTATAACATACACTGTTTACATATAGGCTAACTGACAGTAAACCCACAGTTGGTTTGAGATTTGCTTATTGAAAATAAGACATTTTAATGTAAAATGTACACTGCAATTAGATAAGGATACTGCTGTTAAAACCATTTTAAAAGTTTTCTACAACATTGGAGGACATTTGCTTCCTGAACATGCCTGATGAATAGAAATCTTTCTGCTTGTCTGCTGTATGCACATGAGCAGAAGGGTTTTCATCTGTGTTTAAAAAACAAATGCAAATTCAGCAATTTCACTGTTATTCAAGCTACTGCATGGTGTCCTTCATACAACTAACAACCACATTTAGTGGAACATTGAGAAAGCAACAATTCATTGAAAAAATGAATGTATCCTTGGGAAAAGTTATTTCTGCTGGTAAATGTGTGTTAATGTTGGTGTTTATTGGGAACAGTAATATAATTGGGATGATGCATCTATTACATCCAGTAACAGGGCGAGACAGGACACGGACACAGCGCCAGTGATCTGGGCCCTGGAGGGCATTTATTAACAAAAGGTAGAACTAAAAGAAACTGATAAATAAAACAAAACCCCTGGGGCGGGGAAAAGCCTCCCTCTCTGTTGTCTTCCACTCTCTTCTGCCCTGGAGCTGCTTCCCAATGGCCCTTTTTTGCTCCCCTTGATGAGGCCTGATTGGGCGTGCCTTATCATAGCCTGGATGTTTCTGGTCTGCCCATCATCAACAACTTCCATTGTTAGGAGATACACAATTTCTGTTTTTGACGGATACATTTCTTTTCCCAGCATCAGACCAGGGTGTCAGGTGATTGATAGTTGCGCAAAATTCGAATTTCATTGTTATAGAGTGTGTTGAAGAGATATTTGTGTATTATAGTTAGAACAAGGCTCTACCCCTGAAAAATGTATAATTGTTAACATTAGTAATTAATACATTAAGTAGGTAACATTAGTATGTAATAGATTAAGTAGGTGAGCTACGGTGAAATTCCCCTTTAAGTAAATGTTAAAAACAAGTGTGCATTCTGTCACCGGTCTCCGAAAGAGCTAGAAAGAAAATGTCCACCAGAACCGGCAGGTCGCTTGGATATGTCAGCAGGAAACCTGTCCAAGAATTCCTCTATTATGAAGCTTTAGAAAGATATTGTGCTGGCTATTGAACAGCAAGCGAAGCCAGGTGGGAGAAGTGAAGTGCTGAAAGAAGACCTAGATAGATAAAACATCCCCTGCGATATTTGGCATATTCTCCAGACAGCCCCGGGGAATTATTCTCAAACACGTGGACCAAGTGACTACAGAACATCACAGAACCACAAGAATGCTCAGAGAACCGGTTTGTTTCGTTATATTGGAAGTGAGTGACGAAAGGACGGGGTTTGTGAGCTGAAACAGGTCCACAAATTGCACACCTGAAACCAGCCCTTTGTGCACGGTCCAATCATTGAGGCAACCGGAGGACATCCTTCCCCATGGCTTTGGAGAGGAAATTAGTATGACAGTCTTCATCCATTGATTAAGGTGCCCCAATTACTCTGTATAGAGACAACTTCCACTCTCCAAATTCACGGTACAGGATTTGAGCATCTATCCACCTCGATGTGTCGCCTCTTCTGCTCCTAAATTCATGTTCAAATATTTTCCGTCATTGTTTTGAAGTTGGGGAGTTACTAGCCATGTGATGCAAAATTCAAACACATGAGCCACCGACAGCATGATGCCAATTCTCCATGGAGATTCTCCAAAGCAGCAGGTAGGAAAGCCATTTTCAAAGGTTCACCAGGGGGATCTTCCATGACAGGACAGCAGAAGCCTCCTTCAAGGCATTTTTACTGCTCTTGTAAAGCTTATCACTGGCTATCCACAACTAAAACATTTGCTATATGCACAAAACAAACAAAAATATATTCTGGAGTGGGCTGACGGCAACAGCCCATTTATGATAGCTTGCAGAACAATTCTGAAGACACCGCAGGCTCCCAGCTATTTGAGATTATCACATATCTGTTTAGCCACTACTGGATTAAAAAACAAAAACATATCTGGGGAATCCTTTTTCAGCATGTTGCTCCTGTCTATGTGGCGCTCATGTTTGATCATTAGCTGATAACAGCTACACCATCTTGTGTACGGGCAAACCATTAAGAAGTCTGCAACATGTTAAGACTATGCAAGCAGTGTGTAGTCTGACTATACTGTAAAGGCAATTCCATATTAGGGATGCAATGGAAAAAAGGCCCCCGGTTCAGTACGCATCACGATATGTGCGTCACAGTAACGGTACGGTATCAGTATGAATGAAACATTACAGTATCTTAGAATTGTTTCAACTCGAGGAGCAGACAGTGGCAAAGCAATGCTTGCCAACTGTACTTTGTTTATGGTCTTCTTACCCTGAATGCAAAATGTTCCCACACAGCGGGTTTGAAAAATAGCATTGCCTCTTCAAATTTGCTTCTCTCTGTCTTGCTAGTGCTTGCCATTGGTACGTTGGAGCAGAAATCATTTGGCTTTTAGTTTCCCCTCTCTTTATGGGGAGCCTACAGGGAGGTTTCCTTCTGAGATGCCATTGGATATTGGATATTTAAAACTAAAACCGCCAGGCCTTTTAAACCCCCAATAACCGCCAGAGCCCAACGCTATTTGGCATCATTAGCACACGAAGCATCCCTATTAGCATGGACATTCTCCTCCACAGCATCACCATCCACCCAGAGCATCAGTTCATCTACTAGGTCTCATCAAACTATATAGAAGTGGCTGTGAACGGCGGGTCTTTGCAAGTCTCTCCTGGGGGTTGTAATGGGGCTATCGGGTTGAGTTCCATGCCAATGCATAGCTCTAGCCTCGTAGATTATTGGCATATACGATTTTAGGGGACATCAATAAGTTATCAAAAAACCAAGAGTTAGTTGAAAAAGAGGAGATATCATTTTGTTTTGTGAAAAATTATTTAACAAATACATTTGTAGAATATTAATCTTCTGTCAAATAAGCAGAGAGATGATAGGATGGGTGTGCGATTTAGTTTCACTTTCCCTCTAAAATAATGTACATATACATTTTAGTTTGAATTATGTTTCAATAACACTTGAATTAAGTTTTTATTCTTAACTGTGGTTGTGGTCACGGCAGTTGCCACAATTCGAAACATTGCTGTGGTGTACATTTTGTCAGCCCTCAGGAGCCCCCTAACAGCCTGGGGCCCAAAGCAGTTGCCTGCCTTTACCTGTTCACAAGCTGCACGTCTGGTTCTGTAGATCTGAATCTATAACTAGCATGTAATCTGCAGTTGTCACAAAGTGCTTTCACAAAACACACGGCCTTAAACCCCAGGGAGCAAACAACAGTAGTGATGAACTTCAGTGGCTAGGAAAAAAACCCTAAGAAAGCCGAAATTTAGGAAGAAACTTAGAGAGGAACCTGGCTCCAAGGGGTGACCAGTCCTCTTCTAGCTGTGCCGGGTGAACATATTCAAATTGAGTCCAAATTGTAATCGATGCATGTGGGCTAAGCCCACAAAAGTAATATGCCATCAGAATATCAGGACTATCCAGGTATCTTTTTATTGGGGCACCATTTCTTACCTTGGATACTAGGTTTATTTTAATGAACATTTTGCAAGGTAAAAACTAAATTAGAGGTGTTTCAGCCCTCCAGAAACTAGGCACTGCAATAACAAAGACCATCAACATCTGAAAAGCTAACAAAATAAGGTGAAAAGCTGTAGATCTAGTTAACTCATACACATAGAAACTGCTGTCAGATCAGTTCTTACTTCCTCTAATATCAACAAATACGCAGTATTCAATAAAAGTGTCGACTGAATAGTGAATGCAAGCAGAAAATAACCAAAACAAGAGGGGTGAGGAAGAAAACAAGTGAAGAAACAAAAGCAACAGATGTGATGGCAGCGACAGTAAACCTTTGACAGCAGAGGAATAAGAAAGCCGGTGAGGGGAAAGCGATTGTGAGAAGAAAATATGTATATGGAGCGACCAAGGTGATAGCATAGAACACACACAACACAGAAAAGCAACCAATCTGTAAAAGGTATGATACGGCACCATACTCATAAAACACAAGAGTGTAATGGAAGAAGTGTTTACCTGGGTACTGAGCAGCTCCTGTGTCAGGGAAAACAAGGAAGAAAAGAGACTAATTAGCATAAGCGATAAGCCCCATTCACCACAAATTAACAGCCCACAACAGTCACAAATGAGGATAACATAACAAGGCAGAGAACAGAGTTCAAGGGGGCTCGATTTTGTCTCAAGGACAAGTGTGAATGGTTGCATTGAATGGTTGTTACTGTAAATGAGTAACTGACATATATGGGGAAGATTGTGGTTAGGGTGGCTATATGACTAAACGTAAACATAGCCTAGCTTGTCAGTTTGCATGGTCCAAGATTTTCCTTCCGTTCAACCCAAACCCTCTAAAATACAATTGGGAGGTGCAGGCGGCTGCCACAGTGCCCTGTGATGAACAAGTTTAACTGCCATGCTCAAGGCAGAACAACAACAAGAAATAACCTTACAGGCTCTAGGATTTCATATTGAGGATGCTTTAAGCACTAGGCCACCTGCCACTGCAACACCTAAAATCAAGAGGAATAGGAGGCACTTCTGATATGTGATCTTTCTCTGGGATTCGAATGCCACTGTTGAGAATTCAGTGTCCATCTGCGGTTTCATGACATGACTATCCCCCTGAGAATGTGCATTTTCCCTCATAATCCAATTTACCTGGCGACCAAGCCTCAGGATTCTGCACTAAGCCTTCTGATTAGCCCATTATCTCTTGCTTAATTTCAATCCTGGTGGCACAGCCTACTAATGACACATTTTCCAATGGAGGAGTAGGAGCCAGTTGATTCTTTCCATCAGCACAAAAAATCTATAGAAAACATTTGCTGTTAGAGTTATTTTAGCTGTTTTCTTTTATATCCTGAGAGACATGTGATCTGAAATGTGGGTGCAGTAAAATTCTATGGATGTCTGACATGGTCTAAAATATGCCATTGAACGACATTGTCACAATGTTTCTTTGAGGAGTCTTTTACTTGGTTTAGCACTCAAATATTCAGAGTGAATATCTCCAACCATCTATTGATGAAAAACCAAACAGTATGGAAAAAACATAAGTGGTAGCAGAGTACTCAGTAGCCTGATTATGCGCATAGAAATCAAGTGTTGAGATCATCAGGGGGTTGATCTACTCCAAATCCGCCCAGGCTTTCTGGGCGGATTTGGCACAGTAGTCAATAAATGCATCAACATTGATGGGCATCAATCACCAGTAACTATTTCTTTCTAACTTCTGTGGGTTAGATATAAGCCACACAAACCTTTGTTTTCCTATTATTTTGGGGACCTGACACCCATAAATACATGTGCCTTATCCCCTCACCCTATACCTGACCCCTACACCAACCATAACCTCAATAATATAACCTTTATTCCTACACTTAACCTAGCCCTAACACCTAACCATAGCCGCTAATAGCTGAACATAAAAGCAACACCAATTCCAACGCTAGGGCAAATTGAAATGCTCACCCAAACCTAACACACCGACCTGTTTTTCTATCCCTGTTCAGACCCGAAACCCAGAAAACCACGTTCCCTTTTCCCTATCCTCTAGCCCTAAACCTGACCTTAACATAAACTTTGAGTCCGCACATGTACCCGTAGATCTAGATCAAACACACCCACGCACACACACACACACACACACACACACACACACAAAACCCCAGCAACACAGTGAGCCAGTCTGCTTAAGGATTCTAGTCATGGGAACGGCCATGGCCGCTAACTGGTTCTGAGAGGCAGCGGGGACCCAGGCCACCCTTGAGAGCAGTATCCTGGAACATAGGCCAAGGGGAAGGGGCTTGCCATGTTAAGTAAATGCCAGATGGGTAAGAATAACTCTGCATGGCCATTTCAACCCCATCGGTCTGGAGAGGGTCTGTCTGGCTGGCTTGCGTAATCGCCAACCCTTACTCCCCTCATGCCCGGCAGGGCCGTGTCACCTGTGTGCAAACGTCCAACCCTCCAAATCCGGAGGTGAGGTTAAATGCTGGAACCAGAGACATACATTAAACATGAGTCATTTCAAATAAAAGGTAGCTGCTCCCTACTGTAGAAATGATGGGAACATTAACCAGGGGGTCAGCCAGACTGGGTTGCATTAATGAAAGTCTGATGCCTCTTTTTATATTCAGCTCGTAAGAGCACTTCACAGAATGGCTACAGAAACCAGCTCAAAGGCAGGCCAGCAATTTCTACAAACATACACTTTCTGTGTGAAAGAAAAGAGCAAAAAACCTCCATAGTGTCAGCGGAAAACCACAACCACTTTCCATTTTTACTTATAACCTAAATGTAAATTATAGGCCTTATTGGGTAAGGAATATTTTTTTGAAATGTCGACCTAG
Source organism: Esox niger (assembly GCA_016801105.1). NCBI lineage: Eukaryota > Metazoa > Chordata > Actinopteri > Esociformes > Esocidae > Esox > Esox niger. The sequence continues at coordinate 18,935 of JACXGJ010006967.1, read as the reverse complement.
GTAAGAAATCCACACATAGCAATCTGCTGCTGTCAGCCAACTCCTATTAGGTCAAAAAAGTTCTGAGAGCATTAACCTTCTGCTAAACACTCTACATTAAGTCCTTAACCCTTAGCTTCTCAAATTTTGTCAACCTCTCATGTCGTAGTCCCAAAAGTGAAAAGCGTGCCACTCGCCCCTGCGCATCATCCCTAAATCAAATGCACCCAACAAAAAGTAGCCAAACTGTTTTCACCCAGGTCTGAACGGCATGAATCCAGACATTTTATTAAGGTTGGTGGTGGTGGCTGGGACCCATTGAAAAGGTGCAGTGTAACCGCATTGTGCTGTGATTAAATCGAAAAGCTGCAGCTAGAGGAGCATGAAATTGGACATGATGAGTGTGCCACATTAAAAAGTAATTATCCATGCCACTCTCCCATTGTCTCCCTTATGAGCCGCCACAGTGAATCAAAGCTTGAATAAAAATGGATTCAAACTTATTCCAGACAACAATGTGACAATGTGTTTTGTTTTCAAAGCCCCAGTGACACGATTGTGACAACATTACAGTGGAGAGCATTCTTCGCGCAATCTTGACCGTGCTGTATTTCATGTGTGCGAATGAACATTTCACCAACCTGGTGGGGAAGGGCATTTTTGCCAGTCCCTATGCGGTAAATGGCCATTTGCAGCTAAATGGTTTGGTTTATGGGCTAGGTAAAGTTAATATTAGCGTTAGGCATCAGTGGTTGGGTTTTAGGGTTAGAAATTGGGGTCAGGGTAAATGTATTTTTTTGTTAAGGTTAGCTTTAAGGGAAAACATAATTTTTTATGGGAGTAACTTTGTGCACCCATAAGGATAAAGATTTCTAAAATGTTTGTGTGCATTTGCCATTACGACTTGAGTGAGTGATACATATTGCAAGAAATAGATATAGAATGACAGTCACACACTGGGAGGAGGAGGTGACAGCCACTGTTGAACTGTGACACAGTGGAGAGCAACAGCATGACACCTATGAATCAGCCATGTCCCCCCCCACACAAACACACACACACACACACACACACACACACGCAAACACACACGCACACACACAAACACATGCACACACACACACACACACGCACACACACAAACACACGCACGCACACAAACACACTGCAAGGCTTGGCTGCCTCATCCATGCTCAGTACTTGAGTCAGTATGGATAGGGACTTAACATCTGTCTGCGGCACTGCGATTAGACGCCCGCGCTGTCACATAGATAAGCCGGCGGTGATGGGAAAATTCCCCGGCCGTGTCCCAGCGTGACCCGGGAGAGAAAGGCGAGTTCACCATCACAATCATGGGTGGTGCCAACAAATTGAGAAAATATCAAACCTAGTGACCTTGAACTAATGTAGGTTGCTCAGTGTTTCATGAGGGGGGGAAAAATCTCGTCGCACTGCAGAGTATTGTGCCGGACTTCTTGGGAAGGTCAAGTTGTATTGATTATGTATGAGTTTGAGCTCCGCGGCAGAGGCATAAGCCACAGATGAGGTATGATGTGAATGGGTATTGTGATGCACTCAGCTGATTGTGTGATGGTTCTTCACTGTACAACAGTTAATATGTACTCAAGTAACGTGAATACGGGGCACCGTGACTTTCCTGTGTACTGTTAGGGGTGAACAGAAAACAATGTATTTTACTCCTCTCTGTGCGGAACTCTCTCCCCTAATCCATTCAGCACAATTAAAAATACTACAGGCTACACAGAAGCATAGATACTACCTCCATAAATAATGCAAGAACCAGCATGAGTACAATGCCCAAGCAAATAAGTTAATATGATTTGAGGTTATAACGTATTTCCATTAGTAGTTGCTGTGGTATATAATGCCTTGAAAGTGACACTAGTCACTTTCAGGGCAATATCACAACCCACTGGTTCAAATGTAGGCATGCATTTTTTTAAATAGTATGCTGTTTCATGAATTGTTGCATATGAGTGGTAGAGGTTAGGAAGTATGATTTGAATCAGTATATAGGGGCAACTGGACTGAACCAAGCCAAAGGCATATCTCTTCTCAAACCAAAACCGGGTGCAGCATTACTCTGAGTCATGTCAGGGCCTCATTCATTTATGTTAAATTAGCTAAATGGATTTGCGGTAATGGAAACCAAATGGTTCAAGACGGAGATGGACCAGGGTTTTGAGGACAGCGAATAACACTGAAAGCCTGACTGCTCAACCGAACCATGACGGATGTGCTATGGTCCAGCAAGGTTAAGGCTGATTTGTTGGCCTATTTCCACCACCCTTATAAACCAGTACCCCAAAACAAATAAATCCATTACATTTAGGATTCAATGTTTCAGTATCACTTTCTATAAACCACATTATGCGATATGGATGTACTATTGAACTAATATTTCCCATTGGAAATTAGCCTCTATCTTGATGAATCAATATGTAATATGGGGCATACTATATATCCCTAAGTGGAGGGCAACAATACAAATATTTCATGTAACACAATTAATACGTTTTTACAACTGTCTTAAAAAACACATAAGACATCAGCAGGCAATATATTTTGCAGTTCAACATTTTACTGATTCTGGGCACAGTCCCACAAACATGCATTATACATGACCAAGGACAACACAGGACAGAACAGATTCAGATCCATTATTTAAACAATGCAAGGAATTGAATGAAAAGTTTTAATCGGAATTCTGTTATTCAGAAACTTCTGTTATTATTAGAACAACTATTTTGATGTACAGTGGGGAGAACAAGGATTTGATGCACTGCTGATTTTGCAGGTTTTCCTACTTACAAAGCATGTAGAGGTCTGTAATTTTTCCCATAGGTACACTTCAACTGTGAGAGACAGAATCTAAAACAAAAATCCAGAAAATCACATTGTGTGACATAAGTATTTGATCACCTACTAACCAGTAAGTATTCCGGCTGTCACAGACCTTTTTTTCTTTAAGAAGCCCTCCTGTTCTCTACTCATTACCTGTATCAAAGACATCTGTCCACAAACTCAAACAAACAGACTCCAACTTCTCCACAATGGCCAAGACCAGAGAGCTGTGTAAGGACATCAGGTATAAAATTGTAGACCTGCACAAGGATGGAGTGGGCTACAGGACAATAGGCAAGCAGCTTGGTGAAAAGGCAACAACTGTTGGCACAATTATTAGAAAATGGAATAAGTTCAAGATGACGGTCAATCTCCCTTGGTCTGGGGCTCCATACAAGATCTCATCTTGTGGGAAATCAATGATCATGAGGAAGGTGAGGGATCAGCCCAGAACTACACAGCAGGACCGAGTCAATGACTTGAAAAGAGCTGGGACCACAGTCTCAAAGAAAACCTTTAGTAACACATTACCCCGTCATAGATTAAAATCTTGCAGCACACGCAAAGTGCCCCTGCTCATGCCAGTGCATGTCCAGGCCCGTCTGAAGTTTGCCAATGACCATCTGGATGATCCAGAGGAGAAATGGGAGAAGGTCATGTGGTCTGATGAGACAAAAATAGAGCTTTTTGTTCTAAACTCCACTCGCCGTGTTTGCAGGAAGAAGGATGAGTACAACCCCAAGAACACCATCCCAACCGTGAAGCATGGAGGTGAAAACATCATTCTTTGGGGATGATTTTCTGCAAAGGCGACAGAACGCCTGCACCGTATTGAGGGGATGATGGATGGGGCCATGTATCGCGAGATTTTGGCCAACAACCTCCTTCCCGTAGTAAGAGCATTGAAGATGGGTCGTGGCTGGGTCTTCCAGCATGACAACGACCCGAAACACACAGCCAGGGCAACTAAGGAGTGGCTCCGTAAGAAGCATCTGAATGTCCTGGAGTGGCCTAGCCAGTCTCCAGACCTGAACCCAATAGACAATCTTTAGAGGGAGCTGAAAGTCCGTATTGCCCAGCGACAGCCCCGAAACATGAAGGATCTGGAGAAAGTCCGTCTGGAGGAATGGGCCAAAATACCTGCTGCGGTGTGTGCAAACCTGGTCAAAAACTACAGGAAACATATGATCTCTGTAATTGCAAACAAACTTTTTTTTGTACCAAATATTAAGTTCTGCTTTTCTGATGTATCAAATACTTATGTCATGCAATAAAATGCTAATGAATTATTGAAAAATCATACAATGTGATTTTCTGGATTCTTGTTTTAGATTCAGTCTCTCACAGTTAAAGTGTACCTATGATAAAAAATACAGACCTCTACATGCTTTGTAAATCAGCAGTGTATCAAATACTTGTTCTCGCCACTGTATCTACGGTAAAACTATTTTTGAGTATTAAACAAAATTCGCTCAAATACCCATTGACGATTACATTTTTGCATGTATTTTATTTTAATGAACCTTCCTACTGTAGCCTAAATCACACAACTTTAACACATCCCACTCCCATATGTATTCTATACCTGTACCTCCTGGACCAATTCCAGCAATATATGGACACATCTTTGCATAATTTTTTGTAACTTTCTTGTCTCAGAGAAAAATTAAGTCTGTTTCTTAAATTGAATTGTGAGACTTGAATTGTTAACGTAATAGGTCACATTTAAGGTGGAAAAAGCTCTGACAACAATTTATCTTTGTCAATTTTTTTTGACATCACATACACCTGGCATTTTAACAGGGGGGTGTAGACTTTTTATATCCACTGTATGTGTATTACAGTGAAGGCTATTAAAAAATGGAGACTATTAGTAGGACTGCAATGTATGACAAATGCATTTCAGCATATATTTCTTTTAACAAAATGAGTTTGCATGTGTGTGTGTGTGTGTGTGTGTGTGTGTGAAATAAGTGAATGTGAGTGGAATACCAAGCTCTGTGAGCCCTTTCTAAGATCCATGACAGACTGAAATGTCTTTTTAGAAACTTGGCCACATACTCTATATTGATCAAAATTAATGCTTCTTCCTACATGAAGCTCTACACATCAAAATATAGACCTGGATAAAAAAATGATGTAATATAACATATAATAATATTTATTACTTCTATAATAGTAAATCTACTATCATGACTACACAATATATATTCTTTTGATTTTGTAGTACAAAAACAAAATACATTAAAGTCTGCAATCAATCATATAATGAATAACGCTGTTTAATTTGGAAATTATTAAATTAATTGGTAGATGCTCAGGTTGACCTTCGCATGGAATCAGCCTACTCTCATTTTTTTCCCAGTGTGTCCAGAGCAGCGTATAATTGAATCTGGAGAGATTGCATGAGAAAGAACAAGTGATGCAGTCAGCGAGAATGTGGGCATTCCTCTACAGTAAGATAAACAGTCAAATAATGAAAAGGAGGGAGGAGAATGATTTTGCACTGTGTCTGACAAGGCAAAAGAGAAACATTGGGACTGCAGTATACACAGCAGCCACTTTCCCCACTGCACTCTGACAAAGATGGGGTACACTCATTTTCCACAGCACTGATTGTTTTTCTCCACTAAAGCTCCTGTTCTGCTTACATTGAGTTGTGATAAAAAATAAATCCTTGAATGTCTGGTGTCAAGCACATGTTGATGGCCCTATCATGTGTCTCCCATTGCCTTGAGAAGTACCCAATCCCTTTTTTAATTACATTTATATAGCAATGAGAAAAAAGGCTAATTTCACACGCAAACCCAGGATGCTCGCTTGATTGATCTGTAAACAAGTGTGACTATATTCTTTTACAGACTAAGTTGAATTGCTAGAGAAAACCAGATTATTGACAGGGTGCATAGCTTCCAACTTAAACACACGGTCGCAGATGGGATGGGATGGCCAAATTACCACCTCTGGTTGCAAGTAACACTTACATAAGGACAACAATACATGACTCCGCAGAATTCATGAATGCATAAGTAAACAAAAAAGGCACTTATTAGAATTTTTTTTTATCTGGGTGATAAGAGATAGAAAAGAAAATAGAGACAATAAATTAATTTCATTGAGGTGATACAGGCTGGTTTTAATAAAAATGTATTATGTACCGCCAGAAATTTAGAAAAAAAGGAAAACATTACCCAACCTTTGCTATGTACTGTACAGTCAAACATAAAATAATACAAAAAACTATTCATAATAACAAATATTGTTTTTAATACAAGTACTGAATTTACGCAGAATTTTTATAACCACAAAAAACAAAAAGCGTAGCAACCCTGAGTATTTTAAAGGTGGTTGTAGGTTTGTGACAGTCGTATGGCTATGGGTCTGCCTCGCCTTTCAAAACACCTTGCCTCTCAAAATACTGCAGTCAGATGGATAAAGACAACTATCAGACAATTATCAGGGAAATCAGAGTTCCAACATATTGTTGCTAAACTTACAATTACTGTATATAAAATATATGGAATGCATTTTTACAACAACAAACAACCAAGGAGCAATGCATCACTTCAGATGGATGACTGACTTTGAGGAATTCAACATCGTGGTTTGTAAGACTTTTAAACAGGTTAACATATCTAGAGCCCTAGGGCCGACATCAATGGAATAAAGATTGCAATTAAGGCTCCAAAATATTCTGTGCAGAAGAACTATGATATGGCAATATTTACAAAACATAACTATATTAATAGCTAGAACAATACCATTATGGTTTCTGATTCACACAACCTTTTGGCAAAAATGAGAGAGCGATGCCTTGGTTAAAGAGGATAACCAGAAACATATGATTATTTAAAGTCTAATCTAACAATCCCCCGACCAACATTGATGTCGAGGTTGACTGGCTAATCTGTTAGCTACAACTAGAATGACATCTCAGCAGTAGGATTGACAACAAAGTGACAAATATTTAAAAAACATTGTTTCAAGCCGATGGCAATGTTAGCCATGCTAAGCACGCTAACTACGATGACCAGAAGTGGTCCCCCAATAGAAGCCTGACCATGGCAGGCCACGGATTGTGCTGCCCAATAATCGCAGGCAGGCCATTCACTCATTGACAAGAATCATCTGGCAGATAGTCCACTGACAGAGGCAAGACCGCAGCAGCATAACTTTTAACAAAAAAGCTTGGGAAATACAATATTTTTTACACAGTAAAATGTAAACACATTTACCTCACTTATATCAGAATATTTAACCTAATTCATCCATTAGATAAGAAAAATAAAAATGTTTATTACAAGTAGGGCTCCACCCCAAATGCCCTAATGGGCAACCATGAACTTGACCCATTCTGAAATACAAAAGTGTTTCAAGCACACCACCACACATGTAGTCCCTGTGCCCAAGATCACCCAGGCAACATGCTTGACTGCGGCGATGGAAGGCACACCGGTTTTACAAATTTGCAGACTGGTGTAACTTTCACAGACAATGCGATCTCAATTTCACTCCACATTAAGGAATAACCATGAAAATGTTGTCGAATGATTTAAGCACAGCATTTAAATCTATGGCGCCCTCCAAGTTCATCTTGACCACTCAAAACCCTGGAAGTGAACACTTTCAACTTCCTAGTGGCCAGCCGTGGGTGGCAAGGGCAGACTTCAACACATATGCCATGCTGATCTTCAATAAGAGGGACGCCTCAGCAGAGCCTGCTTAGTCCACTCTTATACTCTGCCTAATCACTGGGTATGATTAAACAGTCCACAGTGAGGATGCCAGAGATCTAGAAGACAGTATGGAAACAGGACATCAAAGGGTACCTCAGTATTTGGCATGGGCCCTCATCCTTATACGGTTCTCCAACAGCACCAAAGGGAGCATTTGGAAAACACGTGCCACCGCAAGGCATGGCAATAATACCACCCACATGGTGCTTCAGAGCGTGGTGCGAAGAGCAGAGTTCATTACCGGGGCCAACCTCACTAAAGCAGGTGGTTTTAAAAGAATTCAAATATAAATAAACACTCCAGCCACCCATGTCATAATTTTCTCTGTACTGCCGTATGGCATGGCAAGTGGTAGCAGTGCATCATGTTGAAAACTGAAAGAACCATGCATAGCTTCTACACCCAACACATACGACTGTGAAGCATGACTGCTAAGTAATCACTCATTTGCTAACCAGACTATCTGCATGGTCCATTTTTGCACTAATCCTTTGCACTATTGGGTTCATAAACACACAAAGGGCCTTATGCAAGCAGGCTCATTTACACAAGACACATACATATATGCCTTCTGATGCCACAAACACACACACATGTACACACGTAGCCAACATGAGAGTAACACGTTTTGACAGGTGGTGTTTAGGTCAAACAAAGGGTAACACATTTTATTTTGTTATTTTACAAACATTTGTAAGCTATTTTATAAATATTTAGGTTAAATTGCAGGAGTAGACTCTAGCTCGAGGAATAGCCACTTGAATAGCCAGAAAGGAGGCCAAACTACTATATATAGAATAACTTGGGAGAGTGATGATCCACAAGGGACAGTATATCAGTATCATAAGTAAAAATAATCACGGCTGAGCTTTTCTATACATACATCAGTCGACTGGAGACCTACAATCAAAATTAAATTACTGCAATTGACAATTCAAATTACAGGGCTTATTGAGATATTATTCTAATAATATTTTCACTGCAGTTTAAACTTAAAGGCAATAGGCAAAGTTAAATAGCATTAGTGTATTCTCAGAGAAATCTCCTTCACTCATCCCCACCACCAGCCTCTACCCATCTCTTACACCGCCGCAAAACACCAGTTCTCTCTTCCAACTGCTCTCTCTCTTCCACTCTATCATCTCTCCCATCTTCTAAATCCTTCCTCCTGACGAACTGTTCCACCCTGCTCTCCTCGCTTTTTAAGTTATATGGCTAAATCTCAAAACGAATATTACATTCTAAGTACTGCATGTACGTGTGATGGTTAGGTACGTAACTGTTCAGTATATCGTAAACCGGTATTGGGACCGACTGGGACACATTACCTCGTAATTTTTTTTATTTGTTTATTTCCACTACAAATAGCATAGCCGTTTTATTAACTTACAAGCCCGTAGTTCTAGAATCTTACAACTTGGAATCACATGGAATAGGCATAATTGAGCCCAAGCCAGCGGGACTGAAGACAAACTATACACTGCCAAGGCTAACCTTGCTTGAACAAAGGTGCGGACATCGTCAACTTTTATTAATTTCTAATAATGTTATCCTAGCTAGCGTGCTACATTTCATGGCATAACAAGGTTCGTTTTTTCATAGGTGAATGACGTTGATGCAATAACTATCAATATAGGTGACAATAACTGACTATTCTAGTAAAAAGACGACAGAATTGCTGCAAACTCCTCTTTCACTGACCAAGGGTTTATGGTCTACATTACCCATAAAGCATACAAGGTTGCATCCACCGGAAATGGACCATCCGGGTACTTTTTGCTCCGTGGCCAAGTGTCTCCAGGCAGCTGAGCAAAAATGTAGGGGAATAATTTTTTTCCAATCATTCATCGTTACGTTCTCTTCCTCCCTATTTGGTCTTAAAACCAATTTCAAAGCAAATTCCAAGCGTATTCCTCTAACCCCAGAAGACTCTTCTCCTCACTCCTTAACCCGCCACACAGGGCTGTCTCCAGGCATAAGCAGCATAAGTGGTCACTTAGGGCCCGATTGATAGGGAGCTTCCGACTTCTAGGGAGCCCTCAACTGATAGGCGAGAGGGGGCACCAAATCAAATTTTGCCGGAAACATGCCGGTCTGCAATCTGGACTTACTTTACACTTGAAACAGCCACTAGTCAAACTAATAGTTGCTAATGTTGGGAGCAAAGCAAGTGTTTCAAGGGGACAGTAGAGAACCTTCAGCTTGCTAGCTAAGGCCAGCTAAGCTGGCAAACCCTAGCTGATGCTAGCTAATAAATGCTAGTTAACTCCAGGCCAGATGAACGTAAACCACTTTTAACTGCGCAAAATATTTTTTTTCTTGACATGACATGAAAGATTTTGCAATGGCAGGACACCATGGTAAAAGGAAACTACCAGAATCATGTGGCTACTCACTCTCAGAGGGGATTGAATCCAGTCGTGATGGTTCTCCTTCAGTGGCAGCAGCATCTTTTTGCCTCTCCCCAAAAATGGCTTGAAAGCATCAAATCCTAAAACCAATCCGAATTATGATCTGAACTGGCCTTTAGGGTTCCACTTCCACCCTTTGCCCACTGCCTGAGCAAATGCTATGTATGTACTGCTACTCTTTGCAGTTCTAACTTAGCTCGTAACTAGCTTAGCTAGTTAGTTAGCTAGCTTAGTGCACTACATTTCAAATAGCTTTAATCAGAGACAGATGCTTCAAAACATGTCCATAGAAACATACCACTACACTTCTTTCTCCTTTTTTCCTCATCTTTCCTCTTCTTTCTATAATGTGCCCCCGATGATTTTGATCTTTACATATTAGAAAAGCAGTCAAAAAAATGCAAAGGATCGTAGGAACATCAACTGGCGCACTTACTCACCCACGTTCAACACCTGGCCCCGCCCTCCTTCACCATCTCTCGAAATGTCAATATCATCTCGCTCATAACAAATAAGGCGACCGCCTAGGTTGCCTATGCCTACAAACGCCTCTTGTCCAGTATCTCTACTTCCCTATTCTACGCTGCTAAAGAATTTCTACCAATGCCTTGTTCTACCGTGGAGTGTATTTTAATATATTTTAATAAGACTTATGGTTGTTAAAACAGTGTTCCATAATCTTACATTTCGTGAAAGTTGTTAGTAAAACGTTGCATGACACAATTTAGTCATGCAAAAAAGGCAATTATAACACGTCAACAAAATAAAAATGGCAGTTGTTGATTGGTACTTGGTGTCAGCAGATACTCAAAGTTCAGTTCTCTGAGTTCTCCTGGTTATCTTCTCAGTTCCTTACTATCCTGATCAACTCATCCCTGAGACTTTGACAACGGCTGTTGACAAAAGTTATTCTGCAGGGGATTGGATCACCCTAAACGAATCAAAACAACGACACATATTACACTTTTCCTGAAACCAATCGGAAAGAGAAAACTTCTTTGATCAGAAAAGCCTTCAATGCTATTAGGTTACACCCTGTGGTTGTGACATAACTTATGCTAAAGCAGCATTAACGCCAACATCTTGCCATTGTTATTACGTAGTTTTTTAGTATTTCACGCTTTTTATGGTCGTCATCATCTAAAACTACAGATCATTAGAGAATGTTGATTGGTCTGCTCATAACTTGGACAGAAGAATACGAATTGACTGATGTGGGGAGTGAAACAGAATGCAGGCTCGCGAGATTAAGATTCTCATACAAGTCTATGGTTCTAGGCCCTTTTCTCGTGTCATTGTGAATCAGGTCCTTTGGTCATTGCTATGTGGACAACACAGATTACTTTCTCCTTTCGCATTTTCGATGCACAGTTGACAACACCCATCAATGCATGCCTGGATGACATTTCTGCTTGAATGCAGGTCCACCTTGAGCTATACTTTGACAAAACTGGGCATGTCCACTTCAGGACATGTCCATCACAGTTGGCAACTGATGGGTGCCCCCCTCCCAGAGTACAAAGACCATTGGCGCAAGCAGAGACAATGCTCAGTTGTCTTTTGCTAAAATCAAGGCAGTGACTTTTTCCTGCAGATTCTTGCTCAACAACATTCATAGAACACAACCTTACCATACACATAAAGCACCAAAGGTGCTTTTCTAGATTTAACCTCCACAAGTTCTACTGTACCATGTTATATCTGCTACAAGGTCATGGTGCCTGCCTACAAAGCAAGAACAGGAGCTACTCTTCTCTACCTACTGGCAATGTTCAAACCCTACATCCAAGGCAGTTCCTGAACCATGCAGTCAAAACTATTTTATTTACTTGCACTTTAATAGTGCAACCAGGATCTCTGCTGTGTTTTAGAAACCATCTAAAAGCCTACATTTTAAGTCCCCAAATTAGTTCCACTGCCACCACCTCTGTTAACTTAGTTTGTAATGTTTTTAAATTGCATGGACATTTTAACAGCACTGACTTGCTAATAATAAATTAGTTGATTGGAATGCACCCACTACTAAGCTGTGTAGTTTTTTTACCTAGCTCTCTTGAAATGCATGTAGACTACTTACTATAAGATGGTATCTATAAGAGTGCCTGCTAAATTACAAAATGGTATAAATGGGTAGTTGGGCTTGTTTGCCATATACAATCTATCCATTCAACCACTACCATGAAGTGGAACCTATCATCCTTCTCTGAGATAACATTGTATCATTCACATTTAATCACATAAGTGATGTCATAAATACACAATGCTGAGTGAGTTATTTATTTGTGTTATATTGCTTCACTGTAAAACAATTCTGAACAATTATTTTGTCTTTAAAAGAAATACAAATTATGTCTTTGTTCTCTGCTGTTTTTACAGACAGTGCCAAAGAGGCTGTCATTATACCATACTCTTTTGGGTAGTAATGGAATCCCAAGAATGACAAATGTCAGTAAAAGGTCATTTGATGAGTGAGTTAGTTAAAAGGATTGTGAAATATTAGAAGTGTTTAAACATTTCCTTTGCCTACTATTAGCCAGCAAACCAAATTTTTCAACACCCCACTTTTAATATTTTCTCAGGCCTAGCACAGTTTAATCATTTCTCCATTTCCTATTTTCCTCATGCGACATTTCCCATTTTCCTTGTCTCATATTATAATTAGAAGGGTGTGTCTAAGCTACCTGGGCATTAACTGCAGGGCTCTACAGTGAAAGTATTTCACTCACATTTGCCCCTAAAAACAGATACATGCAAACCGGAAAAATCACAGTCTTAGTAGGACTATTTTATGTTCCTAAACAAGATGAGTACATACAGTTGTGCTCAAAAGTTTGCATAAACTTGGAGAACTGGTAATAAATGTAACATTTGTAAAGAAAACATGACTGAGCAGGTCGCGCAGGACTTTTGACTGTTCTTTTCTGCTCCCCATGGTTCAGTATCTAGCCTGCTCAGTGCATCCACGTGAGTGCTAAAAGCTCAGTGACTATTTATACACAAATGCAATTTGAAAAGCCACAGGTGTGGGAAATTCCCCTTTAATTGTCATTTTCACCTGTGTGTCACCGTGTGTCTGTAACAAGTCCAAACATTCAAGGGTATGAAAACTTTTGATCAGGGCCATTTGGGTGATTTCTGTTTTCATTATGATTTCAAAAGGTCCCAAACCCCTATGTGATAATAAATGGTTTCATATCATCTCTATCCTTAAATAAAATACTGTTTTTTGCACGATCAGTCATATTTTCAAAATCAATGCAAATATATCACACTTTCTGCCAGGGTATGCATATTTATGCAAATGTACCTCTGTAAGATTTTACAGCTACATGTTTTAAATAATCTCTGTTCTTTCATGGAATTATATATCACTTATTCCTCTATCTTCTTGTAGATGTATATGGTCAATTGTTCAGATCTGAATGATTTCATGTTGCATGATTGCCAGGTGCTGTAAACTCTTGCAGATCTAGCAAACCCGGCACTTACCACTATTGTGGATTGAGGGCAAAATAGACAGTAGACAGACCGTGGTATTGACCTGTGGTATAGTACCCATTAAGAAAAGCTTTGTGCATATGGGTGGTACAGTACCAAAACAACTTGATAAGGGAGTAACATGCAAACAGATGATGAAATTTGGCTGGGATGGAAGAAATGTTACAGAAAAACCTGCAAAATGGTAAATGTAAAGCTGGGAATGAATGAAATATCCTCCCCTGTGCCCAATAAAAAAACACAACTCTCCCCATGGCACCCAGTCCTATATATGCCACTGTCTAAAAGAGAAGGCACTGTGGCTCAACAACGTCCATTCCACATTAATGTCAGGGATGAAAGCCCTTAAAATCCTTTGAGAAAACCCCATCAGACTCAACATGCAGCAGTAACATATCTAGCCTAGAAGACATCTGAGGGGTCTACACAAAATCCTCCCGCAGGCTTTGAGACTCTATCTCCCTCTTTTCCTTGTTATTATGTCTTTGTACCACACTTGTATATTAATGCGATGTATTATGTAATGTTCTCTGTTTTGTGTGGACCCCAGAAAGAGTAGCTCCTTCTTTTGGCACTAATGGGGATCCTAATAAAATCCTAATGGTCCTTCCTCGCTAGTCTGGTAACAAGAGAGAGTGAGAAAATGACAGAGAGGTGAAAGACAAGATTGAGGTACAGGAAGAAGAGGGACGACACTGTGCGGGGCAGGTGCTATTGAAGAAGTAGTCATTCATCACACACGTAGGCTGTCTTCATCTCCCCCTCCACACAGCACACAGGGCTAAACACATTTACCTCCGAAAATTGGCTGCACGTGGAGCTGGCAGGAATTCTCTCAAACCAGGAAAAAGCAGTGAGAGAAAAACAACAACAGTCTGTAGAAACAATTCCCAAACTCTTCCAGTTCAACTTCAACAAAAACCTTCTAGCAAGGCAATAACACCACATACTCAAAATCAACAAATCATTTTATTAATTGCCCAAAAAATGGGATTTTATCAAAAGCCATTTTAGTCGTCAGACTAACCCCCATTGGAAAATACAATTTTACAGTATTTCTGTGACAGAGGCTATTGCTTTGTCATGGCTAGCACTTTGAGAGGAATGAAAAGTGGAGCAAATAAATGAATTGTGAGCTGTTATTCTAAGTGCTGCTCCTCTTAAATTAAGCAAGTGACATTCAGCTACAAAGTGGCGATTACAGAGAAAAGGTAACCTAGCCTATTGCAGGTATTGAGGCCATCAAATGAAATTCAAAATCTTTCCTCACACAAGTGAAGCAGGGGTACTATCCTGCTATAGCCCAGTTCACAATTTTTTGGGTAATTTTTACATGTTAGGAATCCAATTTTGATTGTACCATACACATTTGTTGTACTTAAGACCACACTACATCCTTAAGGTTAGGAAATCTGATACATTTGCATGTGCTACACTGCATGTGTCTAACAGCTTATTAAAAGTGTGGGACAATAATAGAAGTGAGACATTGCACACTCTCAGAAGCACTAGAAACTTTGCAAAAGACGTAAACAAACAGCCGTTAGCAAGTCGTGCCACACTACAGTATGATGAAAAATGTGTATGTGCACACACGTGTGAGTACTTGTGTATGAGCGTGTGCCATTACTGTCACACAACTGATTTTCTGCAAACTGCCAGGCTGGCCTAAGTGCTTTCCGCTTGCCATTACAGAGTGCAGATTCTTCCTGAAAAGCCACAACAAGCCCCAGGACATTCTGGCCTGAAATTAAATTCTTAGTGAGCACTCCATTTTCAAACGTCATGGGTAGCAGAACGGCATTACATTATTTCAAAATGGTTGACTGGCAAATAGGAGAGGGCAGTAAGGCAAAGCAACGTGCACAATACTCCAAACCTCACTTGACCACCAAATATTGATGTTGAGATAGTCGTGGCTCCATGGGTCAACCCGTCCCCTTTTTGGCTTAGTTATTCATCCTCAATGTTTAGCGTGTGCTGCCCAAAACCCAGCAACTTCTCAGAGTGAGTAAAAATAGCAGTTTGTTTTGAACCACTGAGCTAGCTTTATGATGTAACTAGGTCAAAAATGACAGTCAGAACATGTGAACGAAGTAACTAGAAAATGCTCAGGCTGAATATGAGGAACAGCACTGGTACAAATGACTTAGTGATGCATTACTAGTGCACACTCTGTGCTAGCCAAATGACCTGCATAAGGTTGCCTTTAAAGCTTGAGCAGAAAAACTAGAGCATCAGCTCCAGCATTATGTTGGCATTTTCAAGTGGAGCAGCCAAACATTATCTACTGGACATGAGAGATAATGTGCTTTTAACAATGGCTGTGGAAGAAAATTCAGAACTCAGGATGCCAAGCTATGTTAGGAGGCAAACAACAGTGAGAAGATCTGTCTCCTGCAGCCTGTTTCCTGGCCAAACATAGCTCTTGTTCCCCAGCGTAATGTCAAAAGAAAAGACTACCTTTCACAGTTGTTACCAATCAAGGCTGTCCACACAGACATCACTATGCACATGCCATTCTGGCATTCTATGCTTTGGCGTAATTCAATTTACCACACAATCCCATTTTATGCGGCTGTCACTGACTTATAAAAGCTGAGGGGGTGGTGGGAGATGCAAGGTACGGAGGGGTGGAAGTAAATAAAAGAGTTAGGGGAGAGAAAGACTACAGAAAAAAAGGGAGAAAAAATTACATTATGATGTGATGTCCCAACTGAAAAGAGACATTGCTATCATTTTAAAAAGGATTTGAGGGTGAATTCATACATAGCTTTAGATTAAAGGCCCTATCATACAAAGATTTCAGGGAGTGATAAAACACTCTTAGTCTAGTTTGTTTTGTTTCTCAGGCCATTACAATGATCTGTTTGGATTTTTCTATCTCTCATTGTTAACACGAGTTCTTAGGATTTCTGATGGTAGTGTTCTTTTTTTTCATAATATCCACATTGTGCCAGATATAGGTGCACTATCATGGGCACATACCCTATGGCTCTATTGTTTATCAGGGGTGAAAAATCTACAACCCAACAAACATAAAATGCTAAAATCTCAAAATATCATTCACAAGTTTGAAGTCACATAGAAATGTCCTTGTTTTCCATAAAGCAAACACGAAATGAGATTGAATAGGAATTATACCAAAATTAAATTAAAAGAGTAATTGACACGTTTAGAAATGTTGTACTTTGTCAAAGATTCCTCCATTTGACGCAAATACAGCCTTGCAGGCCATTGGCATTCTATTTGTCAATTTGTTTAGGTAATCTGATGAGATTTCACCCCATGCTTTCTGAAGCACTTCCCACATGTTAGATTGTCTTGATGGACACTTCTTACGTACCATACAATCAAACAGCTGCCACAACAGCTCAATAGGAATGAGATCCAGTGACTGTGCTGGCCCCTACATTATAGACAGAATACCAGCAGACTGCTTCTTTTTAAAATAGTTCTTGCATAGTTTGAAGCTGTGCATTGGGTCATTGTCCTATTGTCAGCGGAAACTGGCTCCAGTCAAGTGCCAGCCACAGGATATGGCATGGCATTGCAAAATGGAACCTTCCTTCTTGAAGATCCCTTTTACCCAGAGTGCCAGACACGATTATTAATTCAATAAAAAAATCACAATTATGTCTGCAATAACTAATTAATGCAAATTGATGATGTTAATAATAGTCACTATCGATTAGTTGGGTCTACACAAGGTGCAGCAACAAAAATAGACATTTTGAAAGATTGCTGAGGCTACACCGAATGGAAGGCACAACATTTAACCGAACATTTTTGCAAAATTTGCGAAGCAGAACACTCATGGCACTGGAACACGACTATCGTGAATGAGCATTTAAAGAGAAAACACATTGTAGGCTTGATGACAGAAGATAAAGAGGTCTCAGCACGTTAATACTATTCAAATTCTACATTTATTTTTAGTTTGTATTTATAATGTTTTTTATTGAGAAATAGTTGGCTGAGTTAACATAAACGGAAATTTTTTCACCACCAAACCGGAAATATACTTGAGCACATTGAGTCCATGTACAGTTGAGCAACTCCAGCTAGCTAGCATTCACGATATTACTGATGAATTAACCCAACGATTTCCCCACAATTGAAACATCGAGGTAATTAAATGCATTACAATTCAAGTAGACATTTACAAGATCAGTCAAAAGCCTAAGAAACAGCATCATGTTTTACCCAGCATCATGTTTTACCTTTTCAACAGTCTTGGAAATTATTTTGTGATAACCATTTATCACAAAATAACATTACATTTCTTTCACAACTACTGCCTACATTTGTTTTAATGAATGGCATTGTAAAAGGATTGGAAAACCACTGAAAACTTATTTATTTAAAATACAAAACTTCTGTTCTGTTAATTATGTAATTCTGTGAATGATGTAATTTTTCTATCCGAATTATCGATTAATCGAAGGAGTAATCGACAGATTAATCAATTATCAAACTAGTTGTTAGTTGCAGCCCTAATAATTATTTTTCATCTAGTCAGTTATTATATTTTGATTTATAAATTTTGCTATATTTCCTATTCAAACTCGTTTTGAACTCGTATGTAAAACAAGGACATTTCAAAGTGACCCTGAACATCCGAATGGTAGTGAATGTTTTATATAAAACTAGCTAACGTCCTTGGCAAGCGAGCTCAACTCACTCATTGAACACTCTAAAGGAGCAGAGACTTGAGGGAGGACCAATTCTAGAAAACATTTAGCAGTTTATCTAGCAAATGTTTTATCTCCATTTTAGGTCTTGCAAATTACTGGCACTGATTGATTTTTCCCCCTAGAGAACTGAATACCAAATCTTACAGAGAAAAAATGCACCTGATATAGATTGATGTTGTTACTACAATTATCATGTGCTGGTTACATAGTATTTAGCGCAACGTAAAGTCTTACAAAATTGTGACTAGGTCAAATTAATAGCACAGATAGTGTACTTATTGCTGTATTAAAAAAATCCAGTATTGAGCCTGTAACCTCAGATTCTGGTTCACAAAGGGCCCTGAAGGGCTTATTTGTCTGTTTTTTTCAGTGTACTTCCATTTTCTGAGCCTCTGCTGACACCTGTGTTTCCCCAACCAGCCAATCGAATGAAAGCCTCCCTGGATAGTACCATCCATCAGACTTGACACCAATCACAGAAAAGCACAGCAGAAAATGCTTCCTCCAATTTGAGTACGATTTCATTGTCTTTCTGTGAGGCACAATCAGACACCTGTAACAAACACCTGCTTCCTATTCTCCAGAGCCTGTAAAAAGTAACCGTGGTTTATAATCGACACTTGATTTCTAGTCTTCCCTAAATTTATATGTGTTTGTTTCAACCCCCGCCCCTCAACCTATTAGGAATCAGACATGATGCACACACACACACACACACACACACACACACACACACACACACACACACA
>JACXGJ010006966.1:0-32280 GCA_016801105.1 Esox niger | reverse complement strand
GTGTGTGTGTGTGTGTGTGTGTGTGTGTGTGTGTGTGTGAGTGTAGTTTTGTATGCATGAGAGTGGTGTGTGTGTGTGTGTGTGTGTGGGTTGATCCACACATTCATGTGAAATCGTCAACTCTCAGAACGAGACTGCACAAGCTAGGCCTACATGAGGGATCAGGAAGAAATAGGCCTCGACTCTCAAAGAAAGACTAGAACTCCATGAATTGTCAAGGTGAGGAACCTTTACACCAAGTCAAAAAAACGAACAACAAAATCATCAAAGTCAGGCTGTGTTATCCAGTCGAATCATTTAATTACAGTTTAATCCTTTAATGAGTTTAATTTTTGCGTAAAGTGTAATTGCACTTCTATACTTTGTGTTTGTGATTTCATTTGAAACATAAACTGGTGATGATATTGAAAATATCAAAAATTAAGAAAGGGATCAGGAATTAGAGGAGTGAGTGCTGTTTAGGCCTAACACAGTATTGGAATGACAATTTCGAATGATGTATACAACACTGAATAAATGTTATGAAATCAAACATAATCTGTTCCGAAGAATATAAACAAATATTGACATTTCTATTACAAACATGGCAAAGTGCAAATACATTGGAATTTAGTTGTACAACGCTGTTGTAGTTGCTTGAGGCAGTTGGAGCTCACAGAATCAAACAAACCAACAAAAACAGGCAATGGGGGCACTAAGTCAGTATTTAAAAGGTGTGTATACTGTATATGGATGTTTGAAAAACCAAGGGACCACAAATAAAAGTTGTTGATGAAATTAATGCTGGGCTTTCCCCTCTCCACTTTAATTAGACAAGACACGTCTTTTCCCCATTTTCTCATGTTGCTTGTGACACTCTGTTGTCAACACAGTGATAATGAATAAACCTAATGAAAATCCCACATTGTAAAATCTCATTTTTTTACTGGAAAAACAACAGCCAGAGCTTACCCACGATGTTGTATAACGATTCAAATCAATAGACTGTCAGTTTGGGCAAAGAAATATACAGTATACAGTTTTGGACTTAGAAGTTTCAAATTCGAAACTGTCACTCAATGTTTCTCTGGGTATTACTGTCTAATGCCATCTCGTACTGCTTACTAGCGTTCATCTCAAAACCAATTTCCCGATTTCTGTGTGGTTTCAAATATCCCAAATCTCAGCGAAGAAAAAGATAGAGGAAGGGGCTGGTATGTTTCCATCTGGCCTCCTAAGCCGAGGGCTCAAGCTGCTCCAGGGCCTTCATTCATCAATTATGCGTAACAGAAAATCTGTGCATAAACATGCATAAGATAATTTCCAAGCTAAGTGGGAGATTAATCAATACGCTTGAGAGTGTTGGTAAATTTACATCCAGCCATGACCGTGCATGCACACAGTGTCAAGTGGTACAGTAGAATTACGGCTTCTCCAAGTTAACTGGGAACGTTTTTGGAAACGTCGGAGTGATATTGGAATTACAATAGTTCAGTAATGTTTTAGTTTCACTGTGCTACTATTGCGACATCATGCAACATTTGTTGGCTGGCTACAGGAGTTTGTTAATTATAGGTGTAACATAAAAATAAAAGAGATTGAGATTATGGGTAACTGAATAGGAGAATTATGATGTTTGGTATTTTGCAGAAATCATGTTTTTAAGTGACAGATGAGGCATTTTCCTACAGAGTATACATTAACTTGGGAGTTTTCTTTGAAAACCTATAGTTCACATATCTACTGTATTGTACCTATATGTATACTATAGTACTGTACATATCCCATAACTTAAAAAAGTTATTTCGGTCATGGTTTTGCAATTACATTTCTTGTTATGGCGTTATACAATCCACACAAATTTTAACAGGATGATTTTGACAATGATTAGATGCATCTGGTTCAGATTTCCTCAAAGTACAGAGTGCAGTGTCAGATTGATATCTCTTCTTCAATTTTCCTGGATCTCCCAGCATGCAGTCTTGTAGCACCCCTTGAGTGTTGCTATAGCGACAGATTTGAGATACAGCACTGTACCACAGTCAAAATATTATGTTTTAAGTCCTTCACATTCTCATACTGACCGACTCCTCCCCCTCCATCTTCCCTCACATAGGATTATTTTGTCATCTACTATGAAAGGTAGTAGATGCCTCATTCACTCAGCCTACCTCAGCCTACTTCAGCGTAAGTTTTTTACAGATTAACACATTTTTCCAATTTCCGACAACCTGGCCACTAGATTTCACCCCTCCTTTCTTCAGACCATCTCTTTAGACCTTTTCCCATTTCTCACTTGTCCCATTTTTTTAGTATTTTTTTTACTTAATTTGACCAAGAATTATTCAGTGAGATTAGAAATTTCTTTTTCAAAAGTGTACTGACCACCATAGCCAACAGCAAGTCATTATTTAAAAATTACAAATAGACAACAGTAAACTAAAATATGCACTTACATTTAAAAATATACATAAAAAAACACAGGATAGCTGTTCCAAGCTATTTCGTAAGCTGTTCATGGTTACGTAGAAGTCATTTTTCCAAAATCAGTGTTGGGACAATTCGGAGGAAGTCCTGTGAACGATACCTTCTCTTGTCCACACATAACCTTACCTCACACAGGAACGGCACAACTCCTAATTCAGGCACTTGCTTTCACACATCAGGGTTTTTAGAAATCACTGTTAGTTGGGCTCCCTGTTTGCAAAGTTAAACCCTTCAAACCCACACAAATCTTGACTATGGAGTAACAAGGGGAACTGCCCTCCAATACTTTAGCCCCCCACCAAGCTCTTCTTCCTGTCACCTTTGTTATGTTGTTCTTGCCACCACTCTGAGAGGGCAGTTACTGCCTAGTCCAGTCCAAGCTCATCTCTGACCTGGCAACCTAATGGTACAACCGTCTTCCTGTTGAGTGAGAATTATGCTTATTAATTTTGGCAGCTAATGTGGTTTTGAACATGCGAAAACTAGTGTTTTGTCACATACTCCCTCAAAAGGCATTCAGGTAAAAAGCTAAAACAAAGGGGAAATGAGCAGTAATATCACTCTTGGACAGTAGAGGGAGATGAGTTGGTTGTAGCCATATATGGCTTTAACGAAAAGGAAAGTCACATTTCTGCATTCACACATGTTGGCTAATCGCTGATAAAATGGCATAGACTTCAGTTAACAAACATTCACTTGACTCAAGGAAACATTTTGGAAGCACACACAAAGATGACCAAAACTAACCACTTCCCATAAAATGTAATATACACACACTATTAGTTTTGGGAAGGATCCCATCTAAACAAATAAGGATACTGCTTTCCACTTAGAAACCCATAGTCCCAACCCAGTTTCCAGAAACTTCTGATTTCCTCAAATGTATTAAAAGAGAGTCCAAAATAACTCAAGAAAAGGTAAACCAAAATGAGTACACACCAAGTAAGGAAAGGGAGTAAACAAAAATTTAAGCATACCTAACAAGTGAGAGAAAACAATTTAGGCTTGTATTAGCTTGATAAATGGGAGAAAACATCTGAGGGTGTTGCTTTCTCCTTTTCTATTTCCAACTGAATCATTGTGTCAGCAGTTCCTAAATATAAGCTTTCCCAGGTCCAGTGAAAAAGGGGGTGAACAACAGAGTTGAAACACATACTGACTAACAAGATGACTCCAAATAGTTCATGACCTAACCAGGGCGAACCTATTTGAAAACACATCTTGAAATTTGTCTAAAAAAAACTTTTCTTTGTACATAATCTTTGCCTAGGGAGGGTATCATAACAGTATCATAAAAACAGCAAGAGTAGTGACACAGGGGAAAGGGGAAATACTGGTTAGGCCAGTTTTAATTTCTGATTCCAATCCTTCCTTGTTGACAGTCCAAACACACATGATGGAGTGGAAAATCTTTAACGGTAAATTACGTGGGCAGGCATTTTTCTTCGGTTCTCCATGAAAGCTGAGAAACACAGGCTCTAAAGGGATAATTAATCTAAACCTATGTTTGGGTGAAAATTCCCTAACCTGTATTTTCTAAAGGCCCCTGGTTTCCTATTTTACTATTAGCCATTCTTTACTTCCCTTTAAGGCACAGCATAAATGTACGTGTAGAAGACTGAAGAGTGTGACTATTCAACACAGAAGAAACATAGCAATTTGACAGTTTTCACATTTGGTCATTATTCACACAACAATGCATTACAACTTGTTCTCCTTTGTTATTCTTTTTGTATCAGATGAAGTTGGAATAATTTTCAATAAATGTCTGAATCGTGGTCTCATGCAACTTCAGACTAATTAGCCTTAATTAACCCCTTAACCTCTTACCTTACCTTAGGAACCTTAACCATCACCATTAGTTTAGCAAGTGTTAGCTATTTAGCCATCTACCAGGTATCAGCCACAACAAAACTAATTTAGAACATATATCACGCATTTGTGATGAATTGTTTGAAATATCAAACAATTGCAATTTGTAAAAATATCCTAAATGCATGGTGTCCTCCCGCAAATCGCTAAATATAGCGGAGTGTACTCAGTATCCCAGCTTTACGTTTACTGTGTTACGTTTTGTCTGTGATTCCATATAATCTGTGGATTATTCCTGTATGCACTATGGAATGTGTTGACACATTGAGGTCCTGCTGTTGCTAAAGGGTAATAATAAACCCTGACAAACATATTGTAACAACAGGACAGCACCAGGCTGTTGTCACCCGAACATCAACAACCTAGTGAGGATATACACTGCCGTTGGCTGCTACTGCTTTACACACTGACTCATGGGGAAACAAAGTGGAGAAATTATGAAATCTAGATAACAGAAACAAACATAATCTGGATATTTGGAGGCATCCCTGTCTATGTTCATCCACCTGCTTAAATAAAGGAAAACAAATCTCAGATTTGTTAGCATATAACATCAGGTTCACAGGGATCAGGGCACACTATATGGACTGGAGCGTGAGTTGCAGTGAACTGTACATTTGGACATGTCCTGACTAAACAAATTAATATGAATGGCCGTCAGACACTCGAACCATGTGTTTTTGCTAGATGGTAGCTGGGCAGCCCATTGTTCAAGCATTGCAACCATCACAGAGATACAAAAATAACATATACCACAGGAAAATACTCTAAAAATCATTGCCTACACATGCAACTTTATTTAACTGAACGCATTGTCTAGAAGATTTTCACAACAGCATCTGCTTTAATGTAGAAGTCACTAATAAACCTTTTTCAAAGAAAAACTGAAGTTGGGAATCAAAAGCTACGGTTCATATGAATTGGAGTTATATAGTGTTGCATGCTGGGAATTGTTGGGAGTAGTGTTTCTATTCGTTTTTTTATTTTCAACATATCCTGCAGCATGCAGCTGTTTCCCTGCATCGTGTGTCAACGTTAGCCATCGATTTGAGATTTTCATCCTGCTACAGGCATATCTGCATGCTCCAGTCTAGTTCTCCTGTTCAGAGGCCACTCTTCAAAGCAGATCAGTCCAAGAAATATAAATTACAGATGTACAGTATTTGGTAACCAAGAGGAAATTAATTAGGATGATAGAAAAAAATTGAAAGATAGAGACAAATGGATGAGTTTTCTTAGCAGGAAAATCAATAGTTGGATTCATGCTTAGTGCCTTCAGTTGAATTTGCAGCTAGTAAATGATCCTCTCCATCAACATAGCCTCTGTACGGGCCTTGAAACCAATCCTATGCAATGAAAACTAATAGGTTTACGGCAATTATCTCTAACTCTAATCCCAATGTGTGAGTTTTTACAATTTTACAATCTTCCCACTAAATAATTTATAACACACCAAGGCAATAATTTCAAGCAACCTTGGATTCATGTAAGAACTACAGTACGATGTTACAGTCACTAGCAATCATACTAATATCTAATGCAATACCATTACAATGGCAATCATTGCCAACATTTCACACAATGTCTGCCAAGGAATGCAAACTAACGAGCACAACCGTATAGAGGTATTCTCAGTTTCTTCTAGAAAGGTATTTGTAGTTGGCCATTGCCTAAGGATGTCACAATAATGCTGCATGACTCAATTACAACCTGGTTAGGGTGCAGACTGGCGGCTATGAGGGTATTATTTAAACCATATCAGATTAACCATTTAGAGCGTACAGCTTTTTTTTACTTGATCCCCCATTTTTGGGTATCGAAACTATTTGTATCAGTTATTGGTCTGAACATTGCCTGAATTCTTCAACACACCGACTTCACCAGATGCTGGGATTCTTCCCTGGTGATGCTCTGCCTTGGTCTGTACTCCAGCCATCTTCAGTCCCTACTTTTGGGACCTTTTTGCTTTTAGCCTTGTTTTCTGCACGTGAAAGCTATGATCAACTGGATTCTGGCGCATCCATGCCCATTTCCCAGGAGTCTTTGCGATTTGTTCGGACAGCTGCCAATGAATGCTCACCCGTTGTATATGTAGAGGTCTTCCAAGATGTTTGTCATTGCTGAGCTTTTTTTGTTCTTCATAATGTACCAATCAGTTGCTTTTGGCTTGGCTCATGTTTTGGCCATGTCTCTGAACATTTTATTCTGATTCATCTGCCGCATGATGTCCACATTGAGTTGCAATGACACTTGCTTTTCTTCATGTTGCCACAAACTCCAAATGCAAAATAAAAAAGCTGTTAACACTAAGACCAAAAAACTCAACATACACCCATAAATCCAATTACCTAAAATGTTCATTTAGCTAAATATGTTGATGCTCTACTAGACTACTTTAGAAAGGTCTCTGTCCAGCACCCAATCTCATCCCATGATAGTAATTGGTGCAGTGCTGATAATTACCCAGCACCACCACCTGGGTGACAGAAGGGTGACCTGACAAGCTGTTTATTACCTGTGACTGCCTGTATTCACACACACTACAGGAACATGTACCAGTTCTGAGAAGAGCCCAGTCTGACCACAAGTCACAGTGAGGAGTATCAGGTAGTGTCATAGTGATAAATATCTTTAGAATGGTATATAATTCACAGGTAGACCAACCTGCACATGCTGCCAAGCAGGGTCAAAATTATGTGCATTAACCCAATTTGGGAGCATGGAGTATGTACAGTTACTGTAGCTTACTCATGTCACAAATGAATATTCCTTTGGGGGATGGAATCAGACATTTGTTGATTTAAATATCAAGAGCTTCTGTTTTAGGAATCATGTTGTTATAGCTACGTGTAGATTGTTTTTTACCTATTTTTTGAGGAAGAAATAGCTTGGTGATAAAAAATATTCATTATTTGGTCTCATTTTTATATTAATTATATGAAATCAGCACCATAACATAACAGACGAGGTCTATCAACACAGCTAATGTCACATCACAGCCCCACATTTTATATTATTAGTCTTGATTTATTGTTATGCAGTTATGAAAATCTATGTCTAAATAGTTAATAATTGCTATACTTACCATAGATTTCAGTATATTGAGACACATCTTGAGATAAAGGACTCATGGTTTGGTTATCATAGCACTACCTATATTGACCATTTACATTTTGTTTGACTTGTTTTTTAGCAGGTGAATATTTTAAGAACACATTCTTATTTACAGCAACAAATTGGAAGCAGAAAAGGGTTTTTCACTATGGGTGAAATTTGATGGAGCAATCCAACAGTCCCTTGCCGTCTCTCCCGAGTCTTCTGTTCAGCCAATGTGTCCTTTGTTGAGGTCAGTTTTTCTGTAACGCTGTTGATAGAAGCAGGACAGGCGCATGGAGAAAGAGGACTTCAATAAAAGAACTAAAATGTGACAGGACTTAAAACTCAAAACAAGAAAACAAAACAGCGAACAATTGAACGAAATTGAAACAATCACAGACATGACACACAAGGAAAGAGGTAACTTAAATAAGGACAGTGATCCGGAGAACAGGTGAAGACAATAACGGAAATAAACAGGTGTCCGTGCAATGTGAGGAACAGAGGGTGTCGTGTCAGGCTCAGGACGTGACAATCATGTCACCTTAGCCCTCCATCTGTGCCTATCACCGGATGGGCATGTGGAGCTTCTTGCTCAGTGATAGTTCCTTATAGCCCTCGCTCCTATCTTCCTGGTTAGTGTGTGACCTGATGGAAAACTCCAATCAATTATCGTATCTTGCCTCATTCTACACAAACCCACTGCTGACGTCGTGCTCGCATGTGTCTGTGTTCCTTTCTGTGCTTTTGTGTATGTGTGTGGGTGCATGCATGTGTGTGTATGCATGCGTGTGTGTATGCATGCATGTGTGTATGCATGAGTGTGTGTATGCATGCGTGTGTGTGTATGCATGCGTGTGTGTATGCATGTGTGTGTGTATGCATGAGTGTGTGTGGGTGCATGCGTGTGTGTATGCATGCGTGTGTGTGGGTGCATGCATGTGTGTGTATGCATGCGTGTGTGTATGCATGAGTGTGTGTATGCATGCGTGTGTGTGGGTGCATGCGTGTGTGTATGCATGCGTGTGTGTATGCATGCGTGTGTGTGGGTGCATGCGTGTGTGTATGCATGCGTGTGTGTTTATGCATGCGTGTGTGTGGGTGCATGCGTGTGTGTATGCATCCATGTGGGTGTGTGCATGCGTGTGTTTATGCATGCGTGTGTGTGGGTGCATGCATGTGTGTTTATGCATGCGTGTGTGTATGCATGAGTGTGTGTATGCATGAGTGTGTGTATGCATGCGTGTGTGTGGGTGCATGCATGTGTGTTTATGCATGCGTGTGTGTATGCATCCGTGTGGGTGTGCGCATGCGTGTGTTTATGCATGCGTGTGTGTATGCATGCGTGTGTGTGTGGTTCTGCATAAGGAATTGGGTTTTCAGTTATGATATTGTCGACTAGTCAAGTCAATAGAAGCAGCAGAAGATGTGACATCTTAATTACTTCTTCAGTATCAGCACCAAACAGCAAAAAGGATGACGATATATCTGAAGTTGTAGGATTCTGTTGCTGTAATAGAATTCTACTCCAGAGAACCTTAAAAGGTTTACCTATCTTTTTGCACACGCCTTTCAGCTTATTTGCTATCGTCTGGATTAAGACATAAAAGGAACCTGTTACCAGACTGCATTTTAATTATGACACAAATTGAGGAGTTAAGACAGTATTTAATTGTGTAGGCTGAAATAATAGCTATTTTCATTATAGTGGCATGGTGACCATCATAATCTAAAGTATTGATTTTACTAGTATGAGGCATTTGTGCATGGCCTTCAAGTCTTGTGTTTCATCAGACTGAAATTAACGTAAATCAGTTGTAAAACCCAATATATTAAGACACAGCATATGACATATACAAGCCGTTTGGCATAGACACAGCACATGACATAAACACTGCACATGACATAGACAGAGCACATGACACAGCATAAAAAAGCAGTCTGTGCTATAATGTGGCAATATCATTTGTCAATTACATAATTTAACAAGAAACAGCTGTTACAATTGGTACACTCAGTGCATTCTTATGAGCAAAGAGGTATTGGTCTTTTCTCTGTGATGCACACAAGCTTACGAGGAGCAGTGTAAAAGAACGCATCATCAATTTTAGTAGAAAAAAATCTATTTTGAACGCTGTAAAACAATTGGCTATTTTAACAGGCCTGTTGAGCCACCAAAGCACACATTGTTGGTTGATTAACTAAACAGTAATAGACAAAGATTATTTCAATGAAAGTAATCAACTGTACAGTACTCTATGAACTATGCACACAAGCATCTCTTCTCAGAGTGCAATCTTCAACGATGACAATAACCGATCTGCATAACCTTGTGATAGGCTGAGATATATGAATGTGCGCACACATTACAATACAATATATTTTCTTTGTACACACTGAAAATAAGGGTTAAGGAGATGCCTTAAGTATGACTATCTGACACATTTCTGGCAAAACTCATTGTGTCCTGATTAATCTCCTTGGAGAGGGCCAATAGATATGCATTGGCCTTGAGCAGCAGTCTGGATGGAGGAACAAAGGGGCATCTATGTGTCACTCTCCAGGCCCACTGTAACTTTCTCACCCCCCTGTTATTGTAAGACAGCGGGTGCAGTTAGAGAGCAATATGCCTGGGAGGCTGGCACTGCCTTCCCTGGGGGTTTGTCTCTGACAACCCACAGAGGCACAGGAAGAGGGCCAGAGCAATGAGACTGTCAGATCTGCTTGTTTAGAGTTGCTTCAGGTCGCCAGCTCCAAAATGTCCCTTGTCCTCACAGTGCCCTTGTCCTCTCCATTCAGTCTCCCCTACAGAGTCCTCATACGATCGGTGACTGTGATCCGGGGGAACTCAGATAGAGGAAGATTCCTTGAGTGTCAGTCCCTCTCGTTGTCACAATCACGGCCTGTTTGTAGACCCAAGAGCTTCTTCAAGGTCAAAGCAGAATAAGCCAGTGAGAAGCTTCACAAAAGCCTTCAACAGTAATCCACAGAAGCCGTCAGTATGCCCTCCCCAGCCTGAGCCTGGTCATATGGATGGATAAGAGAGCACCATTCTATAACAGGATTTATGCAACCCAATACTTAATACTTCCAAAATAACAATGGACCCAAAGGGAAAGGGATTCATAAGGAGCAAAATCTATGCATAATATATCAAGTCCCGCAGCTACTGTATGTAACCTGCTGTATGTAACCTGCTCTACTGGTATTGCTTCTTCAGTGTGCTGTATATATTATTTGTTCAAATTAGAGTTTCTTATGAACGTAGCTACCCTGAATGGCCCTTGGGAGAGACAGATGCAACATTATGACTTAGATAAACTGCTACAACAACTGGATTCTGGCGTAGCTGGGGGGAAGTTAGCAGAGAAATGTTTATTTTTCCTGGCCCCATATGCTACCTCACCTGCAATGATATTGGCAGTGACACTCACTGACCCTCTCTGTGACTGTTATGCATGTGAGATGCCAATTCAAGTCATCCTGTTGTCATTAGTCATCACATAATATTTGTGTGTGTGTTTTCCACTCTCGGACTTCCCACAGGTCCACCGCTCAGTCTAATCAGTAAGTGTTCACGTTTTGGGCATTGTCACGTGGATCGTTTTACAATTACAGTTGACAACTAACATTTCTGGTTTAGGGGTTTAGGCAAAAAGTTACAATAAGGGGTTAGTCTGATTTGCAGTTAGGGTTACTGAATCAGAATAGGGTTACTTAATCCGGTTAGGGTGACTGTGTTAGTGTTCGCGTATTATTTCGGTCTGATGATGCACGCAGAGCCTATTTTTCAATGACCCTGTAATTAAAGAGCATTTTCTGATAATGTCTGGCTAGCCCACTAATATATGCCATACCCAAACACCAACAGAAATCCAGTGGATTGAATACAGGATGTATTTTGAACGATTTTATTACATCAAATTGTCATGACACCTAAATAGAGACATGTAAGGCAATCAATAGTATACAAAAGGCACAGAACGTGGTTTGCATCCATCAGCAAAGGTCTGCTACATTAGCACACACTGCACACTGGGTAATCTATGTACATTAACGTACCCACATAAATCCACCAAACAGGATAAGACCGCACTTTACAATTTGCATCTACATATTCTCTGAGATTGTTTCAATGCAAACCTACACCCATCCGACTATCGTGACGTTTCTTTCCATCTACTGTAACCCTGTTGAACTCTGTGACCCATCACTAACCATACCCATCCCTTAGTTCTGCCTCTCAGGGACCTGGTTGCACTACTCCCTTGTACTACTGGACTCTGAAACTGCCTTGTAAAGTATGATAAGTTCTCAGCTGTTACATGTATGTGTCCACCTCAGGAACCTCCTTGCCTGCTATACCTGCATTTTTGTTCCACATGCCACCTGCACCTTCAATTTGCCTACACTGCACATTTAGAATTGCCATTGTACTTGCTTTCTTTTTTGCTCATTCAGACTAGCCATTTGTACTTGGATTTGCTTTATTGCATAACTGTTCATTTCTTACTTGTACATACATATACTTAATACTTGTAAATGTTCTGCCCTCCCTTATTTGCCTTCATTGCTAATTTAGAATTGCCATTTGCACTGTATTTGCCCTCATTGCTGTACTGATATCAGATGGAGACAGGTATGAAGTTGAAGCTAATCCAATATAATAATTTTCCAACAACATATACTTCCAATTACATCTCTCCCATATCTCTCAAACACATATGAAACACTCCCTCTGGTACTTGACCCTAAAGAAACAGGAGAGCCCATAGTAAGTACATTATGTTACCCTGCTCTTGGCCGTGTTGCCAGGATACGGAATTCCATGGAATATAAGACTGTGGAAAAATACTTGGAGCCAGATTGGGTGCCAGTCTGTTGAGTGGTGGTGAGCACAGGATTAATTCATGTATGATTAAACCTAACATGGTATTATGCAGACTCATTTTGTCACCTACAGTACTTCTCAAAAATATTTAGATGTAAAATCAGATGTGCTAAACATGCCTTTTGGTTTACTACTGGATGAGCTATTTTCAGATTATCATGAAGTCTGGTACGAAGATGCAGAGTTTTAGAAAATATTATTGGAAAGTTTGTTGGTGATGGAAACGGATCCTCTGATTGTCTGAACAGCAAGGCCAAGTATAGGCCAAAAGAACTCCAACAATGAATTAACACGCACCATCGACACTTCTGATTAATCCATGTGCTTCTCAATGTGGTTTTGTTTAAATGATCATTTATTTTTCCTTGAATGCGTACAAGGCATTACAGGCATTTTATTAAACACCCTGTTATATTTACCCACTGACACAATAACGCACTCAAAAGGAGAAAATCAAGCCTATGCTAAATGTAAAGACCCCAGTAATGTATACATCATTTTAGCCCACGAGAGTGTCTCACATTACAATATATCTGCAGCCCACCAAGAGGAGAGGTTGGAGAGATGACAGCGGGATGACTACACCTTAATAAGGACGTGGGTGGGGGTCAGAAACCAACCTGTCCTTGGTGGTCTCTTTTGTAAAAGCATGTTTGAACTGAGTTTGAATTGTAACCATGCTAGCACCGATCACCAGCCACCAGCCCACCTCACTGTCTTGTATTCACTGACTTATTCAACCGTACTCATCGTACTAAATCTGCATACATCCAAACATCTGTACCTCTACCTCACAAACAGTCCACTACAAGTGTGTATTTATCTGTATTGCCCGGGAAGGGTGGTAAAATGTACTCCTAAAATATGGCTTACAGCTAGATAATGTTGTCGACTGGTCTAAATAGCCTAAAATGAACTGGTTAATCAGCAGTTGCTTTAATGATAAGACCACTCTGATAAAAAGAGATTTGGGGGATTTTATAACGGCTCTGGATTGGTTCTGACCAACATTTCTGTGTACAGCACCCTCTGTGAGTGTCCTCCTCACTTTGTGCTGTCAATGAAGAGGCTGGTTTGAATGTAGTGAGAAAATCAATCTGTAATGCATTTAATTATAAATATGAATTGAACATGTACTGACTGTATGAAAATGTTAGTTAAAAAATGTATTTATACTTACTGTATGTACTATAATGTCCAATTCAAACATAGCACTCAAATAACTATTGCTTATCATTATTATATGGAAGAAAATTATGGGAACACAGTATATCCATAGTATAAAAGTAACAGTAATTTTCCATGTGATGCTTCCATTATTCCATCTTCTGTGCCATTAAGGTTTAAATTACATTTTTAGATGTCCTCCAAAGTCTGCATCATTTTGTCAGATCAGATGTAGACTATTGACAAATAAAAGAGAAATTCAACATAAAATGTAACATGTTCCATGGCTGGATAAATGTAACAAAAATTGTAGATGTTTGTGTGAGTAATAGAACATACTTTTTGTGTGACTAAAATACTATTTTATTTTCTTTCACAGTTCTCTTTTTAACAGCTGCAGATATACCAAACCTAAACATGTAATTTATGATAAATCTACCTTATATATTGAAGGACATAAATGTGGAGTGTCTGGCATTGTTACACCCTCTCATGATTAAACATTACTCTCTGAGACACATGAGACCAGGGTCCCGTCAGAACATTTTGGCCACACCTTTACTTCAACTTCAATAAAAAGGCAGTTTATTTAATTTGATTTCAAGGGCACTTCCTACAGCCCAACACAGTTGAAAAAAACAAGTAATCAAGCTATTTAATGAGAAACAATGATCCATTAAATTAAATTGATGTCGGCTTTTGTTAATGCCTTTTGGAGAAAAAACACGTTATACAAAAAGTGAATAATTTGTTTTAGGTCAGGAATACAAAACTCGCAAAGAACCCATCAGACCCCTCCTCACGAGGATCCCAGAAGACCCCTCCTCACGAGGATCCCAGAAGACCCCTCCTCACAAGGATCCCAGAAGACCCCTCCTCATAAGGAGCCCAGAAGACCCCTCTCCACGAGGAGCCCAGAAGACCCCTCCTCACAAGGAGCCCAGAAGACCCCTCCTCATAAGGAGCCCAGAAGACCCCTCCTCACAAGGAGCCCAGAAGACCCCTCCCCACGAGGAGCCCAGAAGACCCCTCCCCACGAGGAGCCCAGAAGACCCCTCCTCACGAGGAGCCCAGAAGACCCCTCCTGACGAGGAGCCCAGAAGACCCTCCTCCTAAATGCCTGCAAATACCAGCGCCCAAAGCCACAGTCTGATCCATGTTTCATTTTCTGGGCGGTATGTTGATGCATACAGTACCTGAAGGCAGGTGCTACAAACACATGGATCAAAGTGGACATCTACCAAATGCTGCCAAAATACAAGTAGTGGGAGTGAGTGAAATGTGAGGGGGTTGTAAACGTTTAATTACGTGATTACTGAAAACATTAGATGGAATTCAGTAAATATGAATCATAGAGGCTACATATGTTTAAACATGCTAAATGGAGTGAGGTTTAGTCGTACTGCATGGTACTGAATGGAACAATGATAAGTGACTTACCAGCTGACTGCACTTTCAGGTAAGTCGAAAGCTACCCTTGTGCTCATCCCTGACTTTGTTGGTTTCCCTGGCATAGTTATTTCTGGAACCTGTCCTCATATTTGAGAGCTACTGGCCAGGAACCAACACTCCACTCCTTACATCCTCCCTTTCCAACTCGGAATGTGGGTGCACCTGTCAGGTGCTCTTCTGTTGCCTCAGTGAGTTGTGATGAGCTGTTCTGGCTAGTAACAGTTATCAAGTGAGACATAGTTTACCTACACTTCTTGTAGACTCCAGAGCAAGGAAATTTGACTTGTCTAAATAACAGATAAAATAACAGTCTAAATAATAAATAAACCATTTAAATGAAAAACCAATTGTTCATGACACTGCCTCAAGAGTGATGGGATTAGCACATACATGTAAGAATATGGTTTAATGTTTTAAAACCCTTGGAAGGTGAACAATTATGTAGCTTGCTTTTATTACTCATTTAATTATCTGCCATGTTCTGTCTAACAAAATGGCTGCCATTAGCATTTTGGGATGGCCTTTTCCTTTTTAAGAAGCAGGATACCTATAGATGAAGAAAGCAGATCGAGATATGTTTGGGGTGTACCCGGCCAAGCCATTCTGCAGAGATTAAACAATTTCTAGACAGCATTTTTATGTATTTTATTGGGGCTAATCAATGTCCATGCCAAGGATTACAGTTTTTCTGGTTGAATGGGGATGAATATTTTGCTACACAAAGACTCTCCTCTTGGCCTGGCTACCAACAATTGTTCCCACTCTTGAAGGTAGTCATTTTCCAAATGGGATAAGTGAAAAAAAATATTTTTTCGAGTTTTGGAAGAAATGACTGTTCCTGAAAATTCCGGAAACTGGTTTTATTACAACAAGGCGACCAATTTTTTGACAAATTAAATACTAATCCTTGCATTTGCATCGTGTGACAAAATTCACACCAAGACTGAAAAAGAATAGACGTGCAGTTGTGTTTTAAGCTTAATATGCATTTCCCAGAATATCTCAAGAGTTTCATATGGGTTGTGGCAGTCTTTCATTTTCTGTGCTTTGGCATTGATCAAATGACAACCAACCAAATAACTGAACCACCCCAATCTCACAGCCTGTTATTACTCCCAACTCTTCAGTCATCCCTTAGAGACCTGACCAGAAACCAGACATTATATTAATAACGGACTCTAATGGCAGAGCTTAAATGTTCCCCCGAATAAGAATGAAGTTAAAGTTCCTCACATAAATGAGAGCTTGGAAGCTCCTCCCAAAGGCCCAGCTTCTCTCACCAAACATGCCAACATTCAAATTCCTCACCACTAATGGGGTTAAAGAGAGGGCCTTCACTTTCTTTCCTTACGATGTAATAGTAATAAATACCCTTCTTCAGAGATTTCCACCCTGCCCCCTTGGTGTCAAAAAGAAAATCCCCCAACTTTAGGACAATATTCGCCTCAACAAAAAGACAATCCCCTTTCAGTCGTCATGCCCGGTCCCCACTCCAGTCTCTCAATCCAATGACTGTCAGATGCTCTGCTTGATCTCCTCTCACATGTGGCCAGGTAATCAGCGAATACTGAATACAGAGAACAAAACTCATCAACACAAGAATGTTCAGTTATAATATAGAGCCCTACAACAAAACATTTGGTGTCTATAGCTTTTTAGTTATATTCTACTAAGGTGATTTTAAGATACTGTATGTATTATATATCGCTGATTACTTTTTATCTGCCCTGGACTAGATTATTATAATCTTTTGGCCATTATTTTTATTTTACCCACATGATCAGGGGGATATTTTGTACCTAGGTGGCTTATATTTTGTATTTTCAGAGATAACAAGACAACATTGACCCAATGAAATCTTGAGAGATATCCTTCAAAATGCTCTGCCCCATATCTTAACACTGATGTACATTCTATAGAAGCTTACAGTATGGGGGAAACAGGACTGGAGAGAAGAAACTAAACTGTGCATGTTCAGGCCCTTTCATATCATCTGACAGCAAATAAAGAATCACTGCACAAAGTACTGTCCTAATCTCAAAGCCCATTGGACCCTAAACCCAGATCACACTTGAAATTCTACCTCTCAGCCAAACTGAAACCAAAATCATAAATGACTTTCACTTCAGGCATTGTGTCAAATTCCCTGAAAACTGTCTTGATTGCACCAACCTTGAAGAAAACTGGACTGGACCCGTGCCAGAACAATTTCCATAATGTACTATCAAAGGTCCTACCACAAGTGATCCATTTACATGAAAGCTACAATACTGTACCCTGCAGCCAGCAATCATGAACCTTCCCTCTCTGGCTTGTGTTCACAGCCCAGAAACAGGCCTGGCTTACGTTCACAGGCCAGGGGCAGGCCTGGGTAGGGGTCACAGCTCAGAGCCCGGCCTGGCTTGTGGTCACAGCCCAGAAACAGGCCTGGCTTGTGGTCACAGACCATAGACAGGCCTGGCTTGTGGTCACAGTCCACAGACAGGCCTGGCTTGTGGTCACAGTCCACAGGCAGGCCTGGTGAGAGTCTCACATCACTTGTATATATAATGAGATATTCATCAACGTACTCAAGAATGTACTTGTTTCTGGAACAGCACTCCAGTGATTTCTTTTCTATCTTACTGACAGACAAGAATATGTCAGCATTGGCAGTTATAAACCAGGCTAGTCACCTAAGGGGACCCACATTGCTCTGTTTAGGGGCCCCCCTGTTTTCTAAATGTGTTGCCACTTGTTATGCTAACTGGTCAATCTAGCTTATTCTTTTTCCATGCTGAAGGCACACACATCTGTCTCATACTGAAAGCACATCTATGTGAATGTAATGCATGATCTCACGGAGCGAGATGGTCAAATTTCTGCTTCTTCTGGGTACTGACCCAATTGACCCAACCCCCTACCAACAGAGACAGTGGTTTCATTTCTTTCTCTAACCTCTCATTCGAATGATACAATTTTGCAGAATCAAGAATGTGTAGTTTTGACATCTACATCACATAGATGGGTTCAGGTCATTTCTATCCTCTGTGGATTCTGAACAGCTTGTGTATGCCCTGGGAACATATTTACTTCAACACTGAAATGCACTGCTGACAGGAATATCTGGATCTCTCCTTTTACACTTTGAGTGGATCAATGATCCTAATAACCCAATGTTATTCAGCCTTCACTGGCTGCATGTTCCATATCCTTTCTATCCAATTCAAGAATATTCTAAAAGGTAAACCAGACCAGGCACTGCCGGTTCTAGCCTTTTGGGGGCCCTAAGGTAATTTCATTGGGGCCCCCCCTCTCCTATAGGTCGAGGGCTCCCTAGCAGTCAGAGCCCCCCAGTGGTCGGGGGCCCTATGCAACTGCTTATGTTGCTTATGCCTGGAGCCGGCCCTGTCCCCAGGAACACATTTTGGCACTGTCAATTTGCTAAAAGCTTATTTTCCATTGGTGGGTAAAATACACATAAATGTTCCCCATACTTTATCTTCCAAATGGTCCATTTATATGAAATAAATGTGGCAACAAAGTGAATCAGATTGAGGGACAAATTCAGCAGAAGTACATTACACATTGTGAAACCCACCATACAGGGTAGCCTGTCTTCTCTCTCTGTAGCATGGGCATTTAGGCTGGTCCACCCAACAGGGTGCAGTCAACCTTCCATCTGGCTAACTCCAGATTAATGTACCTGAATGTCAAGATGACATGGTTTTCTAGCTCAGTTCTATTGACTGCTGCTCCCAGGCTACCCAGCATGTCTGTGTCCAAGTTTGATGGGTTAGTTAAATACAGCCATGACTTGTTTTGTTGTCAAAAGATGAATGGACCTTACAGTCCACTAGCCAAATCCTGAAATTTGTGTCACTGAGATCACATGGTATGTTGGCTCATAGTGATCTTCGACATGTGTCCACAGAGTTGAAAAATTTGTTGTAGAAGTGTAGCGATGGTAGTTTCCTGTGTTATCACACTCTTTCATGCCACCATCCTTTTTAAAACAATGTCAGTATACAACCTTATCGACTTAAATATTTAGTAATTGTTTATGATCTTCTTTTAGGTCCTGATTGATCTTATATCCTTGGAAAATTTCAATTCACAGCCTGACACATATTTTCAGGATGTTCAGACTCACTTTGACCATTAACCTTTGAACTGTAGCGTACGTATCACATATCAATAATATGTATATTATGTATATTATAATAAGTGTATTGAAATTTAAAATTATAAATGCTCAAATGTGTTTGACAATGCACTGATCAGCCATAACATAATGACCACTGGCAGGTTAAGTGGATAACACTGATAATCTCGTTATCATGGCACCTGTCAGTGGGTGGGATATATTAGGCAGCAAGTGAATATTCTGTCCTCAAAGTTGATGTGTTAGAAGCAGGAAAAATTAGCAAGTGTAATGATATGAGCAACTTTGACCATGGACAAATTGTGATGGCTAGATGACTGGGTCAAGCATCTCAAAACTGCAGCCCTTATGGGGAGTTCCCGTTTTGCAGTAGTCAAGACCTATCAAAAGTTGTCCAAGGAAGGAAAAGCGGTGAACCGGCGACAGGGTCATGGCCATCCCATTGATGCACCTGTGTTCTGATCCAACAGACGAGCTACTGTTGCTCAAATTGCTGAAAAAGTAAATGCTGGTACTGACAGAAAGTTATCAGAACAAACAGTGCATCACTGTTTGTTTTGCGTATGGGGCTGCGTAGCCGCAGACCAGTCAGGGTGCCCATGCTGACCCCTGTCCACTGCCAAAAGAGCCTACAATGGGCATGTGAGCATCAGAACTGGACCACGGAGAAATGGAAGAAGGTGGCCTGGTCTGATGAATAATGTTTCCTTTAACATCACTTGGATCGCCTACCTGGAGAACACATGGACCAGGATGCACTTTGGGAAGAAGGCAAGCCAGTGGAGGCAATGTGAAGCTTTGGGCAATATTCTACTGGGAAACCTTGGGTCCTACCATTCATGTGGATGACACATTGACACATAGCACCTACCTGATTATTATTGCAGACACTTTCATGTGAACAGTATTCCCTGATGGCAATGGCCTCTTTCAGCAGGATACTGCGCCTTGTCACGAAGCAAAACATTTTTCAAAAATGGGTTGAAGAACACAACAATGAGGTCAAGATGTTGACTTAGCCTCCAAATTTCCCAGATCTCAATCCAACTGAGCAACTGTGGCATGTGTTGTTGGATCCATGATATAACTTACAGGACTTAAATGATCTGCTGATAAAGTCTTGGTGCCAGATACCACAGCACACCTTCAGAGGTCGAGTGGAGTCCATGCCTCGACCAGTCAGGGCTATTTTTGCGGCTTAAGGAGGAGATACACAATATTGGGCTGGAGGTCATAATGATAAAAAAAGAGCAAATTTGTACTATTTGGCATCTGTCTCCTCAAGGTGCCCTGACAATACGATTTAAAACATAAATCTTTAACACACCTGATGACAATGCAAACCCTTAGGATGGGTTAATGTTTTTAATAAGATTTAATTGTGTTAAATTAATCACTGTGTGGTCCTTCCCTGGTGTTCCCAGGCAAGTGTCTAAATATAATCTCTCCACCTAATCCTGCGCCTACCCTGAGGTCTCCTCTCGGCTGGACGTGCCTGGAACACCTCCCTACGGAGACGTCCTGGGGGCATCCTTACCAGCCTGAACCACCTCAACTGGCTCCTTTCACTGCAAAGGAGCAGCGGCTCTACTCCAAGTTCCTTACGGATGACTGAGCTTCTCACTCTATCTCTAAGGGAGATGCCAGCCACCCTTCTGAGAACTTATTTCAGCCACTTGTACCGTAATCTAGTTCTTTCGGTCATGTCCCAGCCTTCATGACCATAGGTGAGGGTGGGAATGAATTGACCAGTATAGTGAGAGCTTGGCCTTCTGGCTCAGCTCTCTTTTCATCACAACGGTGCGGTAAAGCAAAGGCA
The DNA here is from genome assembly GCA_016801105.1 of Esox niger. NCBI lineage: Eukaryota > Metazoa > Chordata > Actinopteri > Esociformes > Esocidae > Esox > Esox niger. The sequence continues at coordinate 11,373 of JACXGJ010006966.1, read as the reverse complement.
AAAACGCCCCCACTGCTTCGATTCTCCGGCCAATCTTTCGCTCCATACTTGAACTTCTTTACTTGGGATAAAACCTAATTCCCTACCCGGAGGAGGCACTCCATTGGTTTCCTCCTGAGAACCATGGCCTCAGATTTAGAGGTGCTGCTAAAAGCAGTGATGAGATGCCCAGCCCACTGAACTGCAACCCCTCCCCACCCCGACTACACCTCCATATCCTGTCCATAAACGTTTCAAACTGGATTGGTGACAAAGCGCAGCCCTGGCGGAGGACAACCTCGATCTGGAACCGACTCACAACCGAGAACCCGAACATAGGTCTTCCTTTTTCCTTAAGAAGGGACCTCCTCACCCCATACCTCCCACAGCACCTCCCACAGTATCTCCCGGGGGACCCAGTCTTACGCCTCCAAATCCACCGAGCACATGTAGACCGGATGGGCATATTCCCATCCGGTCTACGTATTCCCAGGCCCCATCCAGGAACCTTGCAAGAGTAAAGGCCAGGACGGAACCCGCACTGTTCACATTTTCCAATATATTGCACAAAATCTAATAACCATGCTTATAGTATATGCACACATGATTCGTCCTGCCTAACCCCTCCTCTCTTTTCACTGGCTCACCTTTCTCTTTTGCTATTGTGATTTTATGTTTCTGTCTTCAGTCTGTTGCATATAGAATATCGTAAACATTTAGGCACTGCTTCACTGAAATGTTGAGACATTCAATCAAAAAACCTTCAAAATACAGTACAATATTCTGCAGCAGAAAACTACTGTCAAGTAAGCAAGTTGTTTGTTCATCAGTCCAAGCTACAGTGGCAAGCTACTATTTTTCCTGCATTCACAAATTAGCAAGTGATAAAAGTATGGCAGACGGCTAAAACATACCTTTGACAGAGGTGATACAGTGGCCTTGCACAACATTGTGTATCTTTAGGTTATAATATCCAAGCGGGCACTTTTTTTGGAATATTTCTACTAGTTACTATGTCCACTTTCCTATGCCCATGACCCTGCAACACTTTTTGGTGAAACACGTCTCCTAATTATTTTCAATGGAATGAAAAGTGTTGAGAAGCAGGGTGGGCAAAGTACAGTTGGGAGAGGGTGTGAAAAATATGACTCCAAGCGGAACATTATGCAAATGTTAGACAATGATGCAGGGCGAGTAACAAATCTAAGCTCATAGCTTCCAACCCCAATTGGATTGACTTAACATGGCTGTTCATTTCCTGCACTATCTAGCCTTCTAGCTAGGTTTTTGCACTTAAAAGATGGTTTGTGCGCAGGCGAGCATGGCCAAGTGAGTGCCACTAATGTACATTATAAAGTGTATTTTGCCCTTCAGCCACCCTCATGCCGCCCGGCTGTAAGCAGTGCGGCTGGACACTTTAGGGAGGACAGTCACGTGTTGGAAAGGCAGCAGTGCTTGGTTTGATGCCAGGCAGGAAGAAGCAGCTTGACATCCATTTACAGTGTTGCCTAGTGACTGAGATGAACAGTTTTGCTATGCTTGACTCTTAAGTTGCTGTTGCATAAGTTTGAGAAGGGAATGTAGCACGTTGAGGTGTGTGAAACGTATTCTATGGCCTTAAGTAAACTGCATCTTTCCCAGCACACTCGAGGAAAATGCCCTAGGAAAACCAAACCAATTCATTTCTAACGTTTTTATAGTATAGATACATTGTTTTATCTTGTGTATTAGAAACACTTTAGGAAGCCTCTGTAACAAACATTTTCTCCCCATGTCCTTTTATTTTATTGAGCCTAACAGAGACAATATTTTCATGTCTCCTCCCTCTGGGACCTGTAACAGATTCATTGTATGGATCCATGCTAAGCATCAACACTCATTACATATTTCATAACATTCTGATAAGCGTTTTGTTGTTGCAGGACAGATGGAGGAGAAAACAAATGGAAGGATTAGTTACTAAGCTAGCCGATTAAAGAAAGGTAAAAAAAACTCAAAGTTGTTGTTTGGAAGTCCAGCAATGACAAGTTGAAAAATTGGCTGATGTGCCCAGAAGCAAGACACTTAACCCTAATTGCTCCTGTAAGTTGTTCTAGATACGGGTAACTGCTAAAATAGCCTATGATTTTCTGTCTCTCTCCATCTGTCTCAAGGATTTCCATGGGGCAACATAGTTAATGTACAGTACTTGTGAGGTTCGCAGACTATAATTTAAAGAAAACCATAGGTTCTATCTAATGGCAACCTTTGTTTTTAGAGTTCTTGAAACATGCCAATGACCGAACAATGATCCATGGCCACCCACAGTTACTTATTCAGCAACATTGCAGGGAATTGTCTGATGGTGAGTTCAGCTTCTCCTCCAAGAAAACTGTGCAGTAACAATCACACTTAATAAAGTTAATATGCTGCTAACATGTAAGTTATGATACTCACATTCAGAGCAAAAACCTATATTGGAGATGGGGGGCCTCAAACTTCTAAGTTCTGAGTGTTATTTTTGTATTCTCTTTCATACTCAGATTCTCAGTGGGTATTGATTCCTTGGTAAAAGCTATGTTGGTACGGATCTAGTTCTTTCCCGCTGGTTGGCTCTGTCAAACTCTCTAAGTGCACAGTTGCAGAGAATAATTGTATTTATCACATTTCTACTTTTACGACGCAATGGAAATGCTAAGAAGGCATTTAACTAATGAAGTGGAAAAGGAGTGCTTGCCTTAAAACATATAATTAACTGTATATCTTTAGCACTGCACAGAATTGTGGGATTGTACACAGCCGTGTGAAGGCCCACATATGGTAGACGCAACGCAAGATAATATTTTATTTGTTTTGTCTTTGAAACTTTTTAAGAACATCTTCACACACACACACACACACACACACACACACTTCGGTGCTATTTAACACACGTTGTTTAGAACAGGTTATTTAGTATGTTAAATTACCATTCAGTACCATTTTCCCACTGAGAATGTCTTTGAGTACTTAGTTGTTTTGAGTGCACCATCAGAATCACAACACGTATGAACTGGTAAGGATGTTGTTTGAGCCACAAGTTAGGCAGCTCACATTTGAGATGACATATTGGGAGTAAGTTTGAGGCCTCACCATGACTCAGATGAATCTTGATAGGAATTGAATCGACTGCTGAGGAATACCAGACAGAGCCTGTGATGAGCTTTCGGGTGCCCAGAGCTGCTGTAGTGCTACAGCAACATTGCGGCTAAATCCAGTGACTACACAACCCAGGTTCCTACAGAAACCCTCTACATTGCCGTTAATAGACTCCATGTTCAGCCATCTCCCTGACCAGCTTCCTAAGATCAATCCTGGAATCTTATGGGACATATGCACTCTATTACTTTATGTTGTTGACCGAAACTATAGCTGGGCTACTAATTGCTACTGAATATTCTGACCTTAGAACATGGTTTCATCAAAGTTTTCATTAAAACAGAGGGGTTCTTTCTGCACAACTTCCAAATAAATTGTGAACTACACTTCTGTAGTTCTCCAATTGTGATCCTTGAATAATATTTTACCTCCAGTCCTATAGGACCACATGATGTACTATTTTGCTTTTCTTCTTTTGTTATTCATATAAAGCTAAAGACTAGAGAGGCTGATTTGTTGCAGGCCCTCTGGAAAGTCTTTAATATGCCCCTGACATCTGTGTTGTAAGACACAATACATTTTTATGAGCAAGTTTCTCTGTACTTAAGCTATAGGCAGATTTCAGCAAAAACAAATGCAATGCGTTTTCAGGAATATCATTTCCTAGTATTTTTTTATGAGATTTTCTTCATGTTGCAATGCACTTGTCTTTAACTGCAAATCTAACCAATCGTAGTGCCATTCATAAGAACTGCTACAGTTTATATATCGCCTGCTCTGATCAGGGGTTTTTGGTCGGGATCTATGTACCCTAAAACACCACAATGATTAATAACTAAGACAATAAGCTATTATACTCTGCCAGGCATTCATTCTACATACATGAAGTTTGCTGGTGTGTCAGGAACCATCACTGAATGATACATGAGTACGTCTGTAAGGGGATATATCGGTCATTCTCTTATTCAGCAACCCAAATAATCCTAAAACTTAATCTGGATAACTATTTTCCAAATTCCGAAACTGCTAAACTAAGTTCATCTGAGGTATTTATTGGTTTATAGGTCTAAATGTTTGGTCCAGGCAACTTCACCTCACAAAATGAATAAATGAATTTTGTACACAACATGCTGACAAATATGAAAAGGATGACGCTAAGAAAAATAGGAAGCCTCTAGCACACAGCAGCGTAACGGAACAGGTGATTTAGAGCAAGACAATCAAAGCTGACATCAGGGTACACCTCTTTTGAAAGCGATTGTGGATTTGTGGTTTGAGATAGCCCTTTAGATCTCAAATGGTCTTTGAATTTTATTTATGCACACATTTTATACAATCTGTACACACAAACACACATCCACACACGTCTTGATAATTGTGTCTATGTACTTTCCTTGATTTATGGAACAATTGCAGGATGACCCTTGGAGTCATCGTAAGCTTCTGTTTAATGGAAGTGTCCTCAACATGTCCTGAACCACTTGAACATCCTGGGATCACTAAGCTAAGCTTTAGTTAACTGCCTAGAGGAAGACACTATTTTCCGATAACAAGACATATTTTTGGTCCGTTCCAAATTCAAATCATTGCTTTGGTTTGGTTGTGAAAATGAGAAGAGTAAGCTAACCATAAAAGGGTTGTGTTGAGAATACACCAGTAGCATGTCTTTGTTAACCTAGAACGACCTTTTATACTCTACATTATCTAGGTGTCATTGGAACTGTGACCTTGTGGTGAAATGCCCTGTTTTTCCAGTATCTCTTCTCCTTTGTGTTTTCTCAGACTGGGGGACGTAGGAGTGGGTAAGGGATTCACTGACAGCACCATGGCAACAGTTACTGTGGAGCCAGGGAAAGCTGGAAACCCATGGGATCTGCTAATACTGGTTGTAAAGGGCATATACAGTACCACTAAAAAATGTGGACACACCTACTCATTCAAGGGTACAGTATTTCTTTATTTTGACAGTTTTCCAAATTGTAGAATAATAGTGAAGACATCTAAACTATGAAATAACAGCCAATTGAAATGGTTTGGTATGAGTTAGACCTCAGAGGGAATAGTGGCCAACGAGTTTCCAGCATGTGGGAACTCCTTCAAAACTGTAAGAAAAGCATTCCAGATACCTTATGAAGCTGGTTGAGAGAATGCCAAATCTGCAAAGCTGTCATCACGGCAAAATGTGTCTACTTTGAAGAGTCGAAAATATAAATTGATTTTAAATTGTTTAACCTTCGTCAGTAGATTATTCCGTGTGTTGTTTCATAGTTTTGGTGTCTTCACAATTATCTTGATTTGTGTTAGATCATTATAATGAATATATTCTGTCACTACTGTATGTGACAGTTTGTTGTTGAGAATGTGCATATTTCTGTTTCCCATCATACTTTTTGATGTCATGTTCAGGGCCTTTGTCTTTCAGTCATTCAAGGCAACTTGTATTTTCATTTTATTTACCAGTTGTAAAAGCGGATATTTGGATTTCATAGAGTTAGATTTGAGACTTGTAAAGCCATTCTATTATCATGCTCTGTCATCAATTGTTGCACAGAACAAAGGAACACAGACAGACATACTTACTGTCTATAAAGACAACTTCTCTTCATTGATTTGTCACAAATCTCAGTCACAAAAGTGTATCACACAATAATAAGAATTTTGAAATGAGAGGTTTAATTGAACTTGATATTGTTGAGAATTCACTTAAAACATTTTCTTTAGCTTCCAACACAGCTGATCACTTTGTCACGATGCTTCAGAGATCAATCCTATCCAAAGTCAACCTCTGTGGACATGATTTGGATGCAGCTGCTTTCCTTCTGTGTTTTTATTCAAGCCTGCTTTGGGTTCACAGTATATCTGAATGCATGTATAGTGTACATGGACTGATGCAGTTTAGAGGGCATTACGATAGTAGACCATTATTATGTTTACTTGAAAGAGCCACTTCTGTGATCTCCATAATGAGAATTGGTGATAGTTATTTTAGCAGTTCAGTATGTTAGTTTCATGTGTATTTTATTTTCTTAAGAGACAGAAAGACATGGGAAGATAGGAGCCAAAGGGTAGAATGCTGGATTCAAACCCATGCCGACTCATGCCAGGGTCTTCGGTTTGAACTGCGAGACCAACCTAGTGCAACCTAGGCCAAACAATAGGAACCACGGTCAACCTACTTTAAGCCAACCTAGACTGACTCATAATATAACATTTTAATATGACCTATAAAAAGTTCAGAGTGGCCTGTATATCATTTGAACAGTAGAAGCAAATCCATATTTTTTATTACTAATGAGCTTACCTTTACAAAAATAGAGAAGGGGACTTCGTAGATTAGGGTGACGAAACACAGTTTTAAAGAATTTTTTAGAAACATACTTTTTTTATTGTTGTAATATAGCAGACTCACTTATCCAAATCAACCTACAGTTTGTGACCTGGCACCTCAACTGTCTGTGTAACTGTGTCTCCGTGTGTGCTATGGCATTAACCTACTCAGTGTCAAGTACAAGTTGAAGATGGGCTTCCAACTGAGTTGGATAATGACCAGAGCCATCTGAAAAACATGTCTGTCGTCTCCCATGATTACCACAGGACAGACAAACACAACAGGCTATTCGTTCATGTGTTTAGCTGTGAGGAGGCAATTCATTTTTCACTTTCCCCTGTCAAATGTCCACACTTCTTGGTTTATTCTTCTGAAATTCAACAGGACTGAGAATTCAAATGTCTGACAAAAGAGCATTGTCCACCTAGATTAGTTAGTGTTGTCTGTAATTTTGGCATGTTTCTGCACCTTTCTACATTATAATGCATGGAAAAGGATGAAAGACTGTGCAATACTGTACAATTTAACTAATACAGTCTTATAGATGTAAACACTTAACACTTCTGTGAACCCAGTGTTTGCTCCACAGCCAACCTGTAGGTGCAGGAGTGGTTGCTCTAATCAGTTAGTGAGATCACCACCCAAGCATTCAGAACTAGTCCGCTATGGCCCACCGTGTTCAGCCCTGCTCAAATACGTTTTTATATGATTATTTAGTTTAGTTTACTGTAATTGTACAGTAATTATATGAGGAAAAAGTAAAAAAAAGAAAGTTATCTAACCATACACCTGACACTCGCTACCAATTGCTTATAATGGCTCCTTTTTGAATACCAAAAATAGAGTGAATAGAGATGGAAAATGAGTGAGATTGAGTGAATGTTTAACATGGTTACATTTTTAACGTCTAGAGGACACCTGTAGATACACACACTGTGCACATCCAATGAGAAGTTGCATCCACCCATCCCAGCCTGTGTGTGACTGTTAAGTATTCTAAAATGCACTACTCAAATCACCTCCACTTGCCCTCTACTCCACAGCCACTGTATTTAATTAACAGACTTTATCATCAGAGAGAATCTGTGCTCCATTTACAGTCTTTGAGCAGCATGGCCTTGTATAATGAGACACACCCTCCACCTGTCATGTTCATTTAATACTCGTCACTATTCCATCCTGCCTCAGCAAATGGGAGAGCCATTAACTTGCTGCACCATTTCTTTGTCAGGACGCTTTTCTCCTTTCCTCTAACTCTTTTCTCTACTTTCTCCCTGTTGTTCTGGTCCATTCTGAAGGAGAGAGAATGGGGTCACTTAGGACATTGAAAAAAACACCTCCCTCAGTTCTCACTCTCTTACTTAGCTGCACTTTAACCTGCACTGATCATCTGGACATTTAGGTGACCATGATCTGCTTTACATCCTAACTAATAAACACTGATGGCCACGTTGTAGAAGACAGCAATGTTCCTCACATCTGGTGCCTTGTTAATATTGTTTACTATCACCCCAGTGAAGGTTCCTTTGTTGGACATGAGTTAAAGGTAGAAATTAAACTCTTCTCCACTCCGGTTTGAAGATGAATCCTTTCATTGCAAACAGCCCCTGAATAACCTACCGGTTTCTTTATCAATTACCCAAAACCAGCAACAACTTCAGTGAAGATTGTTTGGTTTGAAAGTATGGGCTTAAATATTTGAGTTTGTCATAAGCATGACTGCATTTGAGCGTCAGGGAATGGCATAATCAGGAAATTATGTAATGTCAAGGCCGAGCTAAGTCTTTTCCTAATTTAAAAAGTTACGTTTTCAGGGTGACTCGTATTAATCTGAATTAAGCATTTGGACTTTGCATTGAAGAAGCCAAATTCAATTTTGTCAGAGTGAGAACTTCTATTCAATGTCAACAATGTGAGCAAGAAACGAAGAAGAAGCTTCTTTACTTGCCTCTGAATTTAACCAGCATTGTGATTTAATAGTTCATTGTGATACATCCCAAACACCTCAGGTGCCAAATGAAGGTAGATACATTTGTTGGTATTTAAATACCTGGTTGGGTTAACTTTAAGTAATATTGTCCAATTTGGAGACCTAGAGAATATTTATTTTATTATTATTATTTTAATACACCTCCAAAATATAGGAAAGCCAGTTTAACAACTTGATTTCTTGGATTTTTAAAATATATTTTTCCTGGAAAACTTGCTCTGGAATATGAATTTACAGTACTTCAGAAAGTATCCTGATCACAGCTTTGAATCGTCTTGGATATGCTTCTACTAGCTTTGCATAATATTTTTTTTCCTCTAATATTCTCTCCAGCTCTGTCAGAGTTTATGAGGAGCATGGTTGAACAGTAATTGTCATGGGCCGTATTCACAAAACATTTCATCTTACCACTAGGAGCACTCTTAAAAATAATTTGTGCATTTACGTGTCCCAGTACCAAGTACACCGGGTGGTCCAGCTATGCCCATGAAGTCGGTTTGTTTCTTTGTATTTGGCAAAGGAGGAAACCGAATGATTTCTCAGACAATATGAGTTCTGAAGAGGTTATTTTTCTGTTTGCTGTAATTTCCTACAGACAGATGATTGAGATATATGTAGTACGCCTGCACTGCATTTTCCCTGTGGCCTAGTAGCATAGATTTGTCATAACCTTGATCTCTGGTGTTGTTTGATTGTTTCTGCTTGTTGGTGAGGTGACTGCATCCCTGACTGGCTCTACTATGATCATTATACCCTCGCGATTAAGTTGATGCCTTTTTAAAAGCTTGGTGTCATTAAGTGTTTCTAAAATGTCGACCAGATTGGCAGCAGTCTTCAGTATTGTTTGTGATTTGGTCTTAGTGACTTAGGAGTCCTCTTGACTACTCCTAACTTCTCAGATTCAGGAGCTGGTTTTAGGGCTAACATCGTTTGGGTCATCGTTTTGGTGAAAGTTTTGCCTTTGCCGCAGTCTGAGTTGTGGGGCGCTCTGGATCTGGTGCACTCTGGATCCTGCCCTGTTTGCTGACTACTTTCCCAGACCCTAACAGGTTCTTGGTCACCTCCCTGAGCAAGGCGTTACTTGCTCAGTTACTTAAGTTGCCTGCTATATCGAAGTGTCTTGGTGATTCCACACTTCTACCATTTCCCATTCACTTTTCAATACTTTAGCAATTTTTTACTTCCCTTGATCTATGCACCAACATTACATCTACAGAGACTTGGACATATACATAGTTCACCAAAGCTAAACTATGTTTAATAAATGTAAAACGACACACATTGCTTCTTGGAGCGAAGTTACTGCTCAATTGTGAAACCAAACCGTAACAATAAACAAAACACATCTGTACCGGTGATTCATTTCTCTCCTGTAGATCTCATTTTGAGATACGTACATGCTACGTTTTAGGAAACTGAGTGGATGTTTATTCTGCAGAGGTTTTATGTGATTTCTCTGAGTCAATGTGTACCTGATCCAATCAAACTTTAAATCCGGTGGGACGCGAGGAGAATGAGAAGCATTTGTAAACATTTATAAACATGAGAGATGTCTTTCCCAAAAGATTACAATCCTCAGTGAGGGAGAACAAAACCTTAAACAAACAAGAAAAGAGCAGCTGGTAGCACATAGATGTGTTTAATCTCACACTGCTCCCTTACCCTAGCTAATATCATGAATGCTACCGACATGCCTTCGAAGGGAGTTCAGGGGTTTTAAGTGGGCCAGGTCCCACTTAACATTTAACTAGAATACTTATATTTTTCAGCTGCATTTGTGAACTGCATTTCTAAGAAACATTGAACAGCATTTAAAAAGAAAAATCTGTAAACTAAATGTTTATCAAGTATGACATTCCTGAAATAAGCACCTGAATGCTTATGTGATGCCACATGCAAGGCTTTATTTTGAAGGACAGAGAATATTGAAGTAATCACCGTGCTGCTACAGTTTCATTGACTTTTCTAAATAGTACAAACCTTCAAGTGATTCAGCAGGTTGATTGCTATTCGAGTATTAGGCTGTTGGTTGACAGAGATTTCTATAGTCGAGCAGTCAAATAGTTTATTTCATTTCGAGACACCAATTTCATCAATCCTTTTTAAACACACATGGCTATGAAAAATCTCACTATCGTATATATGTATCTCACTGGCTTCAATATGAAAGGATGAAAAGTGTTATTACATGTTCTAGGGAATATTTTCTGGTCTGAAAAGAGGCTTCCCCAGTTGGTAATGAGCACTGCCTTTTAAAGAAACAAACAGAGTGGAGAAATGCAAAACCTCTGATACACACTATTAGACTCTAGGATTCTTGTTGTTTTGGAGTCCGGTGACAATATATCCCTACACAACACTTGTTGCGTAATGTAGTTTTATGTATTTACATTTGTGCAGTGATTGAATGAGAAAACTGTAAGTTCAGGACCAGGCCCTATGTCATAATGCTGGAAGGACACGGGCGCAGAGACGGTATTGAGGAAGTAATCCATGGTTTAATTGAAGGATGAACAAAAGAAGGAGGAGCGGCCGGGACAGTAGGGGGCGCCGCCGGCTCGGGCGGCGGTGGAGCCGGGACAGAAGGGGGCGCCGCCGGCTCGGGCGGGGGTGGAGCCGGGACAGAAGGGGGCGCCGCCGGCTCGGTCGGCGGTGGAGCCGGTACAGAAGGGGGCGCCGCTGGCACTGGTGGCACGAGTGGCCAGTTCTCGGCGGTGGGCTCAGGCGGCACGAGTGGCCAGTTCTTGGCAGCGTCGCAGGCGGCCAGTCCTCCGTGGCTGGCGGCGGCGTCAACGGCGGCCAGTCCTCAGTGGGCGGCGACGACCGCGGGGCACCGTGAGGAGCTGGCGGCGAAGACCGCGGGGCACCGTGAGGAGCTGGCGGCGACGACCGCGGGGCACCGTGAGGAGCTGGCGGCGACGACCGCGGGGCACCGTGAGGAGCTGGCGGCGACGACCGC
>JACXGJ010006965.1:0-32284 GCA_016801105.1 Esox niger | reverse complement strand
TCACTACGGAGAAATGTAATTTACTAATGAGAGGAATCTGAGATTTTTTTAGTGCATGTTAGTTGTGAATGCTATTTTCGTGTTATTCTTGAATTGTAATGATAAATATAATAGCTTTCAGTGTACTTACAAACATACAAATTTTTTGGAAATCATTTGGTAGGGGTGTTACTTGCTTTACTGAACAACCAGGAAATATTGTAGATTGTTAAAAGTTTAAGCCTTGTATGACTGTTAATGAATGGAAGATCATAATTCCAACTAAACAATTGTCTTTGCATATCTTAACTGTTAGCTGGGCAAGCACTAAGCAGGTAATCAGCGCAGGAAAAATACATGACTATCAACCAAATCACATCTTAAAGGGATGCTACTTCATAATATGTAGGAATAACAAATAATGCCTTTGAGTGACACATTTGCAACTGTTCTATTAATGCCAATAACAGGAAGAATGCAGAAGATACAGCTCCTCTAGATAACGGTAGATAATATACCTGATGTAGGATTCACTGCCTCCTTGCGAGCCAAAGGAGTGGTCAAACCTGTTGAGATTAAATGTAACTTTGTTTAATATCTCATAAAACTCCAAAAAGATCTAGACAGAAAGTACAAGAAAAAATACATTAACTGGAACCTTGGTGAATTAATGTGAACAGAAGCTAGTTTGCATCTATAGACTACTGGGAGTTGATCTCACCGGGGATTTGGAGGTCAATATTGAACTAACAGGCATACCAGCTAATTAGCAATGAAAGTAAACTAATAATTCTGTTTATTCATACAGCTCAGTTGCAAAAAAGATGCCGTTCAGAATTTTGTTAATGTTCACATATTCTGGTGAAGGTCAGATTTCTAAAAGCTCATATTGATTAATTAGGTTAGCCTATTATATTTCGGTGATGACAGAGAATCTGTCTAGATCATTTATTTGTGTTCAGAAATGTGCAACTGCATGAAGGGAATATGAGTATGTACTGGATTTAATGGTGTTTAAGGTCATAACCTCTCTGTAGTTCTGAAGTACTTGATGTCAGTCAGTTTTTTTCGGGTGGATAATGAAAAGATTACGTATTTAGGATTTTAAGGTGGCATCCTAAACTAGCTGGAAATCCCGATTTAGAAATTTGACAAATAATTATATTTTTTATTACATTTGACCACTTTTAACGTTCCTCCAAATGTTAGGTAGCAGGATCCAGGCACAGAGGTACATAAACCAAAGGATTTTTTTGTTTATGACACAACGAATATAAGACATTAACTCACAAAAAACACGGGGACAGGAAGAACTTAAGTAGAGACACGATTAGGAGTAAACAAGGTACAGTGATGACTTTTAAACAAGGTAAAATTAGCCCAATATCACAGTGATGACTCATATAAGAGGTCACAACACCCCACAACAACATCCAAAAAGCTGCAGGCCTCACTTGCCTCAGTTAAGGTTAGAGTTCATGATCCCACCATTAGAAAGAGACTGGACAGAACTTGCTTGCATGGCAGAGTTCCAAGATGAAAACAACTGCTGAGTATAAAGAATATTAAGGCTTGTCTCATTTTAGCCATAACACATCTTGATGATCCCCAAGACCTTTGGGAAAATACTCTGAACTGACGAGACAAAAGCTGAACTCTTTGGAAGGTGTTGGTCCCATTACATCTGGTGTGAAAGTAACTCTGCATTTCAGAAAATGAAAATCATACAAACAGTAAAGTATGGTAGTGTTAGTGTGATGGTCTGGGCCTGTTTTGCTGCTTCAGGACCTGGAAGACTTGCTGTGGTAAATGAAACCATCAATTCTGCTGTTTACCAAAACATCAGGTGGTGATAGCCTAGGGCCCCGTGAAAATTCGAAATAAACTAAAACAATTACTGTTTTTTTAAAATAATTTTGTCTTAAGGTCTGCTTGCGTTACAACAAATTATAATCAAATTAATTCAAGCCTTCTAATACATTATGTTTCAGACCAAACTCCCCTTTTAACCTCAAATGGTCCATCAAATATTTTTTCTCAATCTGTTCCATTAACACAATCTAATCGTGTCTTGTCAACGGCCTAATCTCTACGTCCTCATTTGCTCTACAGAGTGGACGAGAGGTAACTGTCAATAATAATCTATATTTGTAAACAATCAATGTACTATTTTGGGTCGAAAAAGATTTTATGCATTCTACAGGGAGGGAACATTTAATCTCTTGCTGATTTTATTATCTCACAAAACACAAGGCAATGCTGAATTCCGGTCCTTTAACCGTATAAATCGTCTTTTACAACACCCTTTAACATTTTCCCTAGAACTTCTATGGGTTCCCCCACAATTTCAAAGCAAAGGATGATTCAAGAATATTTTCTTATTAGAGTGCAGTGTCAATACAATACATAAGAATAATCAGATGTTAAAAAACACTGTATTTGTCTCATTAAATGTTTCTGAAAATACATGTAATTAACGGACACTTACCCAAATTGCTCTCTAGGTCAGAATCCACAAAGATTTTTGAGGAGCTTTGACGTCCTGTGCTCAAGCCAGAGAGAGGATGTTTATTCACATTTGACCAACAAAAGTACTTAATATATAGTATTAAAGTTTAGCCACACTTACTTTTAGTTGAACTCTGAGAGTTTCCAGTAGTCAAAGTAGAACTAACAGTCAAACGTGGTGCTGAGAAAAGTAATCATATCTCATTATACACTGATTTGAATGACTTCAATAGAATATTCACTTCTTTTTCAACCAATCTAAAAGCTGAGTGATAAGGGAGAAATTAAAATGATAAGAAGAGCAAGACCAAAGCACATGACTGAGTGGTATGGAAACAAAATTCGATGATGATAAATGGCCAGCACACCAACATTTTGGAAATCTGCTCCACATTTAGCTAAATTAACATGGCTTGCTCCTCTCTCCGCTCACAAACTTTTAATTTGTTTAGAATTGGTTCAGTAAAAATTGTGTAATAAGGACAATATATTTGCATTTCAAATAATGATTAGCACGGACTTTAAAATCACCCCACCTGGAATTAGAACTCAAATGGTCTGGATTTTTACTTTTAAGTTTATAATACTATTAAATCTGTAGAACAGAAGTCCCCTAAACATTAATAACCTGTAAAGCATAAGAAAAATATTTTAATTGTATACATTTGTAGAAAATTTAGTAAAAGGGTTGCATTTTGTTACTCCTGACTGATAATAGTAAATATAGGAATATTCTGTGTACTATAATTTAGCCTATTGTTGCATTTATTATAAACAAAAACACAGTCGCAAGCCCAGCCCGAATACAAAAACAATATTTAAGGTCCAGCCTGGTCATGATCGGGTTCAGGCTAAGAATGAAATCTTTTCTTTTGGGTCACGATGTGTTCAGCTGCAGTTTTGCTGGCTTCCATGCTACTTTCCTCTAGATCACTCAACCCCTTTAAGCATTGTTAGAATTTAGGCCTAGCTGATACTGATCTGAAATGTATGTGTCTGTGCAGAGTAAGGCTGTGGCAACCGTCCTATAGTATTCATTTATAAAGTCAATGCACAAGATCTGTACAGAGACGTTACTCTTCTGCTCCCTTTTCCTGTTCTTCGTCTTCATTTCAACGATGCAAAGCAATGTTTTTCACTTCTGCAGTGCCGTTGTTAACAACAAGCTGTGTCTCTGATAATGGTCTTTGTAATGCCATTATTGATGTTCAACATGCAATCCTGAATCTATTCCCTTTGTAAATGACATCTCCTTTAGTCTCCAAAAATGTATTGATCATTTTGAGACAATCTACAGCAAACAAAGACTGCAAAGAAATGTGATGCCATAAATTTTGTTTTAGCTATTTTAAGTCTTTCTTCTCTATATATAGCACTATTGCCATGACCTGGATTTGCCGAGCACAAAGAAGGGCTGATGTAATAGCTAAAAAAACATATGGTAAGATATGGGGATATAGAAATGTGGTTTGTTCCACCAGTCAATATGTACTAAACTCTGACACATAGGTTACAGAAATGTAATCCTGAGGATGAAATAAAAAAGCATAACCTTCTCCCCGTTCCCTCTGCGTCACATCACGTCATATACGCTGTCTACGTGAGGGGGCTCAGGCATACAAAGCTCTGGAAAAAATTAAGAGACCACTGATTATATCACCTTCCTAAAAAGCCGAAAAGGAACATTTCCTTCTCAACTTTTTTGGAAAGGAAAGTAAAAGGTGCAATGGTCTTTTAATTTTTTCTGGAGCTGTATTTATTCAGAGGACCCAAGATTCCTGGCTATGGCCCAGTGCCCAATGCTCTAACTTCCATGTCCAATTATAAAAAGAAACAGTTCATCAGAAGGTTTACACACAAGTTCACTTGTTACCCAAATGAATATCTAGCGTACATACCTTCAATTGTTGTGTTTGGGATGTCACTTGTCAAAGTAGTACTGACAGTGAAACCTGGTGCAAAGCCAGAACATTTGAAATTATTTTACAAAACAAGGCAACAGAAAATCACTCCGCTTGAAGAACAATGTTAATCTCCTGAGACAATCAGCGGAATTTTGTAAATGTCAAATTTCTTTCATGAAAATTCTTCATTTGTTATCAAATTTGTATTAGCATGTTGCGTTTATCTCAAAATAAGAAATAGTTGAACATCTATCATGATGAGCATTGTAGGTCTGCAAACTTGTTCTTTGTATGAAAAGAGCCTACTAATGACAAAAATGTCAAATTCACCAGATGTTTGACTAATTGCTGTGCTGGGTGTGAAAGGAGAGGTTAAACCTGTTGAAAAAAGATTGAATGGAAGTTTGTATAATATCTAAGATAACTCTTGATCTTGTCTGCTCCATCGGCCTTATCATTACCCATATAACTGCATTTTTCTTTCCACTTTATGACCACAAGATAATTCACTTCTCATTTTCTTCCAATGTAACACACAACCCTGACAAGTGCATAATCTCCTCCCATAACATCAGTTGTTGACCCTCTCCAACTATCAGATGCCATCTGCTCTGCTCTTCTGATTGATTCCACCCTCAAAACACCCAAAGAACAAGCTAACCAGCTCAACACTGCTATGTCTGTCTCTCTCAGTGCTCTGGCCCCATTAAAAATAGATATGTTTCTTCAGTTGTTGTTTCTTCAGGCAAGTTGTTCGTCGCGTTAAATGCCGGCAATAAAATCGGGCCTCACTGTCCATATTGAAGCCTCAAACATCCCCTTCCAGCTTACAGAAATGCCCTCAGTGCTGCTAGGTCCTCCTACACCTAAAGAAACCTGGACTAGACAACACCATCCATAACAATTTCCGCTCCATCTCAACCTACCCTTTCTGGCAAAAACACTTTTGTGGACAATTCTTGTCTTGTGAGGCAAGAATTGCTGCCTCACAGGTCCAAATCCGACTATTCAAGAATGATCTTCAGTCTGGATTCCGGCCAATCCATAGCACAGAAACTGCCCTCCCCAAAGTTGTCAATGACCTTCTCCTCTCAGCCGATGCTGGTTCCCTCAACATCCTGATTCTCCTCAACCTGAGTGCTTCCTTTGACACCATTAACTACCAGATTCTACTCATCAGGCTCGAGTGTCTGGGTGCTGAGGGAACTGCACTCTCCTGGCTGAACTCCTATCTCACTAACAGAACCCATTACATTTCACTCAAAGGTCTAAACTCTGACTCAACCACAGTTGCTCAAGGTGTACCCCAGGGCTCAGTACTTGGTCCCCTACACTGTCGTCATTTTTCACTATGTGCAGGAATGTTTTCCCTGCTGCGGTGTCGTTGTTAAGAACAAGCTATGTTTCTGACAATGTCTTTAAACAGGAATGCCATAAGTAGTGCTCAGCATGCAATCCTAAAACTATTCCCTTTCTACATAACATTGGAGAAAAAAGGAAAACAACTCATAGGCATACTGATATGATTATGAACTGTTCTCTACATTCAGTAGCAAAACCTCCTCCAACACACAATTTGTTACACTAACTCTTTTCCCCAACGGGACATCTCCTTTAGACTCCAAAAGTCCAATGAAAATGTTAGACAGTGTACAGCAAACTGAGATATAACAACTATATGATGCCACAAAAGTACTTTTTAGCTATTTCAAACCTTTTTCCACAATATATGGCATTATGTCCATGATCTGGATATGCCAAGCACAAAGAGGGGCTATATAGGGAATAGCCAAAATAAAGATATGGTAAAATATGGTGATATAGAAATTAGTCAATACCTCTAAATATGTGATAAACACTGACATAGGCTACAGAAACGTGATTGATTAAAAAAATATTTGCCTTGTTTGGTTTTAATAATAAAATAGTCAACCTTCCCCAAGAATGAAATAAAAAGCATGACTCTCTCCCTTTTCCCTCTGTGTCACATCATGTAAAATTCTTACATGAAGAGGCCCAAGCAAATATCTTTTCAGGGGGGCCCTAGATTCCTTGCCACAGCTCAGGGCCCACGCTCTAACTTTCTAAAGAGAAACAGTTCATCAGATGGTTAACACACAAGATAACTTATTATACAAATCTAGTGTAGATACTTACCTTCAGTGGTTTTCTTTGGGGTGTCACTTGTCAAAGTAGTATTAACAGTGAAACCTGGTGCAAAGCAAAGACATTTGAAATGATTTTACAAAACAAGGCAACAGAAAATCTCTTCCCTTAAAGGACGATGTTCACCTCATGGGCCAATCAGCGGAATTTAGTAAATGTCAAATTTCTTTCATGAAAATGTATCGGATACCAAATTTGTAGTTGTGGAAAATCATGATGGGCATTGATGGTGTGCAAATTTGTTCTTTGTGAAAAAAGCAGACTAAAGACAAAAATGTCCAATTCACCTGATGTATGACTAACTGCCCGTTTTGGGTCTAAAAAGAGAAGTTAAACCTGTTGAAAAGAGATTGAATGGAAGTTTTTTTTATATCTAAGATTACTTTCATAGCTAGACAGAAAGTGCAAGAAATGAAGAGATTAGAGGGAGCTTTAGTGAATTAGTGTGAACAGAAATGTGATCATAAGACATAGCACTTTGTCATAGTACAGTGTACTGACAATATATAACAGCACCTTGTTCCTTTCTCCTTATTAACTGGATGGTTTCAATCCTGCATGCTCAATAAGGCATTTTAGAGGTTTGTGGTAACCTGCAATGCCGGGTGACTTTTGTATGTCCCCAGCGGTATCAAATACTGGCATACTAGCCTAATTTACACTACACACTACGTAGTTGTCCATCAAGTACATAGTATGCAGTGTGCCATTCGGCCTACAGCCCTTAACTCTTGCTCGCTCTCAAAAACAATTTCCGTGATACAATAAAATTTGCGTCAGGGAGACGATATTAACAACATCTTATCCTAGATTACTAACCCCAGCTAGCTAACAACAGGCTAATAAAGAATGATCCCTTTTAACTGTGCAATTTGAAATGTTTGGTCTTGTAAAATAACCTGAAGAAGGTCCTCGGAATAAAATGTTGTTCTTAATAAAGCCCTTTTGATATGGCAAGTGAGGTGGACAGTGTGTGGGAGTTTTTGCTCAAGGATTTGTTATTTTGAAATCCATTCAGATTCACAGTTCAAAAGCAAGCCTACCTATTAGGTGCTGTAATGCCTATACTTTTAGTTCTGTCTTCAGCCAGATGCCTAAAGTTAATCTAGAGCCACTTAGTTTTCATTGGTTGACAACTTTGGAGTGTTCATGGAGTATATTTAAACATATTTTTATAAGATTTGATTTTGTTAAAATGGTATAGGTTCCACAATCCCAAAATATTGAGAAAATTGTTAATAAATGTTTTCTGACATACAACTCAGTAATGCATAATAATTTGGACAACCATAGCAAAAATTTAAACTAAATAGAAATGGCAATACCGGATCGATACTTGCTACTGGCAGATTCTCAAAGCTCAATACTCGGAATCAGTATTAAAAATGAAATGTATCCCTAATTATAAGTATTACTTTTAAAACAACCTACTTACCCTGGACAGTGACAATGCCTGGGTTACTTGAAGGAGATGTGTGATATGTCTCTACAATGTAGTAACACTTCACCTGGACCACAGCTGGTGGTTTTTGACCTGCCCAAGAAAGCAGCTGAGTTCCTGTGACAGAATGTTTACAGGATGAGTCTGGAAGAGAAGGACGAGCCCCTTCTTTATAGAAGATACACTGAGACACAGTGAGAGATGCTGGAGTCTCACAGATCATCTGAACTGAGTCTCTCTCTCTGATGACTGTAGGAATCACTCTTAGACTGGGCTGAGGGAGGTCTCTGTGATCTGTAAAGAATAATGTGTATTATGCAAGTATCATTTTATGTTGCCAACATGAAATGTTTATAAATACCTCATAACAATGATGAAATCAGATCAGTGTATTCATTTCAATAATTACCCAGAATCCTTAAAGAGACAGGGTCACTGCGTGTTGATGCATAGTATGTCTGCACAATGTAGAAACATCGAATTTTGACCTCAACAGGTGAACTTTGACCTGCCCATTGAAGTAGCTTAGATCCTGTTAGTGTGCTTTCACACGATGAAGGGTATGAGATCTGTTCCCCCTCTACGAGGAAGTGACACTGAGACACAGATACAGATGGAGTCTTACAGATCATCTGAACAGAGTCTCTCTCTCTGATGACTGTAGGACTCACTGTCAGACTGGGCTGAGGACAGGCTGTGAAAGCAAAATAACAGATTGTCACACTGGTCTCTCAACCAGGAATTCTCCCACCCCCCCAGGACAGAAAGTACAGGGATCTCAATGTACATGCAAGAAGACATTTTCTTAAAGCACGATCGGAATTATATCATATAAGAGCGGGCTATTTTTATAAAAATGTTTGCGGTGGAATGTTTGAGGTCCGGGGCAATTCATAAAAGATAGGGGGCTATTGATACTGTATTGTCCAAGTATTATGTATATGTTTAAAAATGAAACGATACAGCTCTGGAAAAACTTAAGAGACCACTGCATCTTTCTCTTTCCTTTCCAAAACAGTTAAAAAGGAAGGTTTTAGTGAGGAACAGAAGCGTTCAATATGCAGTGGTCTCTTAATTGTAACCCTTAAAATGAAGACCACTGCAAATGGAACGCTTTCCTGAGCTGTATGTCTCTATTGTTTATTAGATAATAACTGAGTATTTAAAATCCTCTTCAAGTTTAGCACACTAATCAAGAAATTATTAACTGTGGAAAAATATGTAATTATTGGGGATATATTCCGACATCATACTAACCTTGACCTTTGACATACTGGAAGGCATCTAAAAAAATATAAAATGTGTCATTATCAAACATTTCATGTCAGTATGAAAAATAAGAAAACAATGTGTGTGAAAAGTAACACTGACTTTGCAGAGAGAAGTATTTACAATTACTGGGTTGAGTCTCCCCTAGCTATATTAAGATGAATGACTAACTGCAAATCACTCTGGATAAGAACATGCTCAAATGTACATGCAGAATAACTTGTAATATATGTATGGAATTGATATCAAGCAGTTTTTATTCTTCTCAGAAGAAAATAATGACAGAGGAAAAACACGTCATAATGATGATCAGTGGAATAAGACACATTCCTTATAGTTTTGAGATTCACAAGTTTAGAATTCCTTAAGACAAAATCTAAAAGAGGGAAGACATTTTTAGATAGAAGGAAAGACTCACAGAAAATGAAGATGACCAAAAACAGACGTTCGGCTGCCCCATCTAGGATGAACAATGTCATTTTTCAGAGACTCTTACTGTAAATTTGACTTCACTGGAAATCTTCACCCAGAGGATTATGTCAGTAGAGAAGTTGTGTAGACGTAGAGTTTGTTCACAGGAAACCCACAGAGAGCCCAGACTCACGGCCAGAGTGAGCCAAAGTGGCAGAGAGCAGGGTTTTATCAACAATTAGCATCCTTTATCAGTCAGGTTTGGCTGTTATCGCAAAACAGCACCCTACATTTTTTTTTTCAAAAAGCAGTAGACAGTGTCCTTCCAATATTTAAAATTCATTGCCAGATTTTAACTGATTATACTGCATATGTTTACAGCAAAAAATGTATAAAATGTGTCATTATCATACATATCATGTCAGTATGAACAATAAGAAAACGGTACTTGTGTAGTTATTGTGAACTTAAGCATCAGAACATTTCCTAAATGTCTTGTAGACTGCCCACCCCACAGTACAACAACCTAAAGCAAGGGTGCCCAAACTATTCCACGGAGGGCTGTGTTTCTGCAGGTTTTTGTTCGCTCCTTGTACTTAATTGACTAATTAGGTTACTGTGAACAGGTAACCAATTCATAGGAAAAAACAAAAACCTGCAGACAGACGGCAGTGTGTCTGCTACTCCACAAGGTGGAGTTGCAATGGAGTCCGAGACCGAGGGAGACTGACAGTTCTTTTGTGTTTCTTCCATTTGCAAATAATCGCACTGTTGTCACCTTCTCACCAAGCTGCTTTGCAATTGTCATGTAGCACATTCCAGCCTTGTGTAGATATACAATCTTGTCCCTGATATCCTTGGACAGCTCTTTGGTCTTGGCCATGCTGGAGAGTTTGGAATCTGATTGATTGCTTCTGTGGACAGGTGTCTAATATACAAGCTGAAATAAGGAGCACTCCCTTTATGGGTCAGTTTCACAGACACAGAATAAGAGTAGTCTAGGACAAAAAAAAAATTTCAATAAAAAACTCCATTGATCTTGTTTTTTCTTTCTTAAATTAGGCTTGATTTGTGTCTGTGAAACCATTCTTAAGAATGCGCTCCTAATCTCATCTCGTTACATGTATAAAAGACACCTGGTAGCCAGAAATCTTTCTGATTGAGAGGGGATCAAATACTTATTTCCCTTTTAAAATGCAAATCAATGTATTATATTTTTACATGCATTTTTCTGGATTTTGTTGTTGTTATTCTGTCTCTCACTGTTTAAATAAACCTAACATTAAAATAATAGACAGATCATTTCAAACATAAAAAAATCTGCAGGAGATCAAATACTATTTGCCCTCACTGTACCTTTGTTTATTTTCTTACACTTTGCCATTAAAGTACATTTCATTTAATCTGCAACACCATGTTACAGTTAGAATGCATCTTGTTGAATGATACATTTTGACTCCAAGTACATATTGGAATTTGAATCCAAGCATTTGGAAAAACTACTCACACAGCTGATAACAGACATTAATACTGCAGATTTAACATAATTTACCAGGAGAGAAAGAAGAAATAAAAACAAAATGTATGTCCCAAATACATTAAACACCACAATAGATATTATGGACATGTAACAAAAGTCAGGTGTCAGTGTTAATTTTCAGTAAATTGATGTGAGCAAACGCCATCATGTTAGAAAGAGGGTATTTGTTTAAGACCTTATAAATGTAGCAACAGAAAACCAGTGGTGTAGTTTCAGTGTGTCTCCAGAAGACTGTATAACACATCTGTCTGGGCTGAGGTTGCTGGTCTGTCAGGGACTGAGCTGTACACGTGGTATACACCACACTGGAGGGGGGAAATTTTATTTCACTTCAGACGTGTACAACAGTAGTCTAAAAGGGTAATGGTTACTGTATAAATATGTACCAACTTTATGAAAGTCTACATGAAGCCTGAAAGTTTTCAAACAGTGATTGAACTTACATTTACAGATGACTGTTCATTCGTTCATTCTCTTCAGCAGGACCTAGACGACACTGACAAAGCCTGAATGAGCATGTTCCATGAAATCACATTTCCATAATATGTAAATAAAACACTCTATTCACATTAGCAACAGAAACTCTCATTATGCCAGAGGTACACCAAGGCACAATACTGTACATGCGTGCTCCGCGCTTTAGCTAGCCCGCTGATATGGAAGGATTAAATTCAATGACAATGTTGTTTCCCTCAGCAGCAGACGGTCAAGGTGATCTCTGACAATTTACATGTTCCCTAGTTCCCTAAACAAATGTACCGTCAATGCAAGAGGTCTTCAAAAATGTACAAAAATCCAATTAGTCAACATTGGAGTAGACAAAACATGTCTGTGGTTGAGCCTCCAATCAGATTTGGGCCACACAGTGGCCAAGGAACTCAGATATTTGTGAAAATGTGAAATATTTACCCTAATCCAAAATGTAATGTAAAGAAACCAGAGTTAATGAGAGTACATGTTCACACAGACAAAATAACATTGTCTTAATGAGTTGTCTTTGCCATAGCAGTTTAGATTAATTTGTATTAGTTATATTTTTTTGATAAATTGTAGCCCCTTCTATTCCCAACCCCACTACACAATCTTGTACTTCCGCTACAACAGCCCCTGAGGAGTCAGGATTGTCGTAGATCTCCACAGACCTCATCCAAAAGCCGTCTAATCAGACAGTCTGCTTCACTCACCCAGTGGCGCCCACCCTGCCAGAGACATTGCTGGAACGCTGCAGCATAAAGAAAATCTCCTGTGCCAATGACGTCCCCCTGGAAGATGCCAGCCCAACATGGACCACCCCATCGGACCCCCCAAGCTACAATCGGCAGTAGCATGACCGGGACTTGAACCCACGGCCATTGCGATGCAGTAACACTTGCAAGGCAAGTGCGTAGACCAATGCGATTTTGTTGAACTTTTTATGTTTTACTATTGTTTGTGTACTGGGGAGTATGTCACATAAGGTCAACTATAAACTCAAAAACTACTGAATTAAGTTACTTTTGTTGAAGTTTATGCTTGTTATGTTTAGATAACCAAAGACCATCTGTTTATTTGTATACAGGAACTCACGTTCATTAAAAGCGCGAGAGTAAGTAGGCAGTGGGCTAACAATAACTCTGTCCTCTATGTCTATATTACTGCCAGTATTTCTGAGGAGCCCTGACGAGTCACCCCAGCCGGACAATGGTCTATGTTCGCATGATTACTCTAGCAATTCGCAAGTCTACGGTCAGATTTACCAGGTACCGACCACTGCCTGTCCCCGATGATTCTGCCTGCTACCTGCCTGTACGTCTGCTGTCAGCCCGTGTATCGACCTCCTGCCCGTACCCGATTACTCTGCCTGCTACTCTCCCTCGCCCTTCCAGTCCACGCTTGGGTCCCTCCCTTAAACCTTGACAAATGCTATAAAACAATAACAGCCAGGTTGCTGTAACACATTATGTGCTGTTTGAAGTAGAGGCGATGTGTAATAATATAGTTTGTCCCAGTGCATTCATGCCAGTACAAGACAAAAGTGAATGTTAAATAAAGTAACTTCATATCTAGAGCTCCTATGGTCTAACTCAATGTTCGGAGATCATTTAGCCTTAGGACTCAAATTTAGCCTGGTTGCTTCAGACATTTGCAGATGCAATATTTGCATTGTTTTTAAGCATACATCCTATCAGGAAAACAATGGTTTGTGCTATATTGAAAGTGATTATATGAATTGAACAAGGGCAAAACATTATCACCCACCACCAGAGAGACTGACGGAATGGCGTCAACGCACCATCAAATGCTGACAATGCGCACAAGGAGCCTTGCCGACCAGAAGAACTTGCAAATAACTGAGCTGCTTAATACCAATGGAGAGACTGTCCACTTATAAAGCACCTCGCTGACCAGCAAAGAAATTAAGAATAAGAAGACGTTGTTCTGGAGAAGGACGTTGTCCCAAGGCTCGAACCATATACACATTAGGCTGGGAAACACGAGAATGGAGCACTGTGACTTTAATGATGACATCCTGATAGCATTACAGATTGTCTGTGGATCCCAGTGTACTCTACCTGCACTGAGAGTTTCTATGGAAAGGGATTTATGTGACCTGAATGAAAAATTGCACCTTAAAAAAAACAGTGGTCTACACACATGAAAAGAAACAGCTAAATACCATGGAATTGTATGAGTGAAGGCTTATGTTTCGATTACAACAGTAAGGTACATATTTGTAGATTTCCCTTGAAAAAAAATTTTGGGAACTTTTTGGGATCATGTAAAATAACAAAGAGATGATGGATAAACTCTATTATGCCTACTTAAAAATTTTTGCAGAAAAGGACATTTCCTACAATGTTAAAAATGCATGAGGGATAAAAAAAAACGTCCAAAAATGGAATAAAGTTCAGTCTGCAAACTGAAAATATGATAATTCACCTGTTCAAGGAGTGTTACTGTAACCTAAACCCAACTTTTCATCATTAGTTTTCCCATCTCTCTTTACTATATTTTACAGTTGCTTTTAGGACAGTATTGTTTGAGTGATCCATAAAAAATTGACTGAACATAATAAAAAGTTGATATATTTTTTAAAACAAATGCAAGCTCTTGTGATTAATAGCTCTTAATTTTGATCTCTGTTTCAGGTTAATGTTGATAGTCTGTATGCCACGTCCCGATGAGTTCATATTTCTGGGTAAATTAATCAGAAACAGACATCTCAAGGTTTTCGATTCTACTTTCAGTCAATGAGAATGATTTGGTAACAAAAACTGCTGAATACAATCTCTCAAGTGATTATAATTATAATTAAAAATATAACTTTTTCATGTTATGGCACCTGTTTAGCCATTCAACAAAATTAGATACAGGTGGTTAGACTGCAGGTTTTTGCACATCCTGAATCCAAGTGGAGGAAGAAGTTCATTCTGTCTGCACAAAGACGATGGTCATACCATAGATAATTTCTCAATCCAATTTGCAATTGCAGTATGTAGGTATAACAGTCTGTAGGCAGACATGTTAACAAGGAATGTCCAGACACTTCATCAGAGTTGATGGTTGTTTGTCTATGAAAAGACTTGCAGGCTTTACAAATACATGTTCAGTGTAGACTGCCTCATTATAGACTGTAGTAGCAATGACCTACCACAAGGTGTCATATTCTTGTTCTCTCATAAACACATCAGTGTTGAAGCACTGTAGTCCTAGAACACTGTCACACACAGTTTAATGTCTATTACCTTCAATGCATTCCAACTGTTAAAGATTGTTGTATGTTAAAACCGATTCATTGAACTTGAATGTTAATTCTTTCTGTGTTTTATGTTGTACCGTTAAGTGAACAGTTCACTCTAGTGTAAACTCAAGGCATTTTTTGTTGTAAACTGAAAAACAGTAAACCAGTACAGACGGGCAACGGTACCAAAAACACTTGACTGGTAGGTTGTCAAAACGCCTGCTTGTGAGGGATGAGATTATTCACAGTTCCCAAAGTCAACCCTGTTAGCTAAATTAGAAATGTTTATTATATAGTTGTCACACAAGCTGGTAGTAGGAGGACACAGGCGCAGGGACGTGGTGGTAATACGCCATTGTTGTTTATTAAATGAAACACAACAAAACTGAAAGTAGCTTACCGTGACTTGGCTATAGACTAAGTAGCAACTAGAAACCATAATGATCCACACAGAGTGTAGACCAACATTCACCTAAATGGGTTCCCCAATTGGATGCAACGATCTGCACCTGCCTCCAATTGGGGAGACCAAACTTACATAGAGATGCCTAGAGGCATCTCTTTCTGTCCTGTCCTGACTATGGCCCCAGCTCAGTGAAGAGATGGTTAGGGGCATAGCCAGGACGTTACAATAGTATAAGATATAATTCACTGTGAAATGGTCTTATGTGCATAAAGGCTGCTTTGGAATCTGGAACAATGAAGAAAATACATGATTTAATAAATTTAACCACGGATTTACAATTTGTATATTAAAATGTATGTGTGTGTGTATATATATATATATATATATATATATATATGTGTATATATATATATATATATATATATATATATATATATATATAATATTAAGAACTTGTACTTAAATACTTACATTGAGAATGTATGTAGATTTACATTTCAGTGTGAATTATTGACATTTAACTCCCACAGTTTCATGTAAGTTATTAAGTCATTTATTTTCCAAACGCTTTTTTATTTTGTCCAGAAATTGAGTAACAGGGTTGAAACTCTAGTAGCAAGATTGACATTATTAACAGCTTTGACAGCACAGGAATATAATGATAAAGACCTGACACATGTAACCCCACATGGTAAACTTAAACATAGTTAATAGTAAATGCAAATACATTGGAGAGCGCAAAAGGGATCCGTTTCATAGATTGACCAATGGACCACAGAATAGATCCCATCATCTCCTGAAATCACAATGACTCCACTACTCATGTCTCCCATCACAAGATCTACAACAGAAATGAGATTCAAAAGGAATTACAATGTGTTTCTACATGGGTGTATTAGTGTTACTAGTGTGTGTTAGGTTAAATGCATCTGTGAGTCCATACGTTTTTTTAACCATCCTGTTGGGATTCAGATCTATAAACAAAGAAGAATGCATTAAAACATTCTGGTAGGAATATTTCATCATGGACAGCAACATGGAACGAAGGTTTACTGAAAATGCATAAAAAATCCCAAACAAGGTAAATTCTTACCTCTGAGGAAAGCGTTTCACTGTCAAACAATCACAAAAGATTTATTATAAATAAAAGTATTCACATTCCTTCCTTTTTCCAAATGTTGTACCGTTATAGCATTCTACAAAAAAACATTTTTTTTGCCTTATCAATCTGAACACTGTACATTATCATGACCGAGCCAAAACAGTTTTTTGAAATGTTTAAACATTTGTAGAAATTACCTGAAATATTACATCGAACATAAGTATTCACATCCCTTTTCTCTATACTTTGTTTAAGCACCTTTGGCAGTGATTACAGCTTCAAGGTTTGAAGCTTGGCACACCTGTTTTCGGGAAGTTTCTCCCAATCTTCTCTGCAGATCCTCTCCAGCTCTGTCAGCATGGATTCATAATATCACTGCACAGCTATTTTCAGATCTCTAAAGATGTTTGTCCAGGCTCTGGCAGAGCCACTCAAGGACATTAACAGAGTTGCCCAGAAGCTAATCTTGTATTGTATTGGCTGTGCTCAGGGATACTGTCCTGCTGGAAGGTTAACATTTTGGCCCAGTCTGAGAACCTGAGTAGTCTGGAGGGTTTAATCAAGGATCTCTGTGTACTCATTATATAAATTATTAAATGTGGAAAAAGTGGGGGGGGGGTATGAATACTTTTCAAAAGAAAATCTTAGGTACTCACTGGTCTTCCTGCAGAGACACAAAACTGTGAATCCAACCAAGGACACACCCACTCCAGAAAGCACACCCAGTGCCACCTGCCATGATAGTTTCACTGTTTGGTGACATTGGGAGAAGACATTAGGTGTTAATAACATTCTATAAAGAAACCTTTAAGTTCTTCCAAGAACCATTTAAAAGGTCCTCAAAGAACCATTTGGACTTCCTTGTGGGGTTGTTTTTTTAGTGGGTAGGTTGTTCATATGGTTCTTTGTGAAAATAGTATAAATATAATATAAACACTTTACATTACCCCTTGACATTGTAGTCAAAATATTGGAATACATATCAATTACAATATTGTAAAATTTCAAATGATAATTCCTGCAGACATTAAAACCACACCATCTGAAAATTCAACTCAAAAGGTTTGAATT
Organism: Esox niger; assembly: GCA_016801105.1. Lineage (NCBI taxonomy): Eukaryota > Metazoa > Chordata > Actinopteri > Esociformes > Esocidae > Esox > Esox niger. Next base: position 14,766 of record JACXGJ010006965.1, on the reverse strand, counting down.
TGGAATATACAAATCTTTATACTACAACACCAAGTATGTTTCATTATTTCTTGTACAGTTGCATGTCGATTGGGTATGTTATTTAGTGTTAGTGTTATTCCTGAATTATAATGGTATACATAATCGTTTTGTGTAATATAGATGAAATATATATACTAGTGCAAAGGGTAAGAATACAGGTGAAATCAGTCATTGAAACAAACTGAAATGTAATATTACATGTTGTTTGAAAAGCACTTTGATGTTAAATAGCATGTTTTAATAGGTATTCAAGAAATAGCCTGTTATGCTGTGCTTTGTCATTTTCACTATGTAATTTGAGTCAATGCATTCCTGGCTTTGATGATAATGTTTTATTCCGTAAGGCCTCAAGGAGGGTCTCATGCAATGTGGGTAGGCCTTCACCAGGCCTACTGCATGGTAATTTCCTGCTGCGTGCTGAGCTTTTAATTTATCACTTAACCGAGTGATAAATTAGAAATTGGTACAATGATGATTTTCTGATCTGCTTTCTGCCTTGTGAGTCATCAGGAAGATTTGGAACTGATTCGACCAGTGTGGTTGTAGAAATCCTTCTAGAACATGTTGCTGGTACTCAGACTCAATTGTCTGTATCCAGTCAGTAATGTGATGTATCATCAGAAAAGGGGTTGTGATGTCCTGGTCTGTTGAATGTATAACTGCAAAACAACAATTAGTGAGGTGCAACAGTGCATCAGACTTTCATCCACTGGGTATTGTTCCATCAATTACAAACACTGAACACAATAGATCAGTCCTGAAAACTTGTGGATCTCAGAAGCTACATCATTACATTACAGCTTACACCCCATTAAGACAAGTTTCCATAATAGTCTATGTAAAATGTCCTTTTCATCCAGAACTGGCTCGGTTGATGTTTGATTCCTTGTGCTATATATAGGCCCAATAGCAACTAGCAGTGGAATAAGTTTGTAATTTCTAGATGAGCCATCGACAGCGAGATGAGAGGAGAATCCTCCTGAAGGACTCCACATACTACAGGTCAGAGTAACACGGACCAGTTGACTGGAAAGGTCACATGGTCCCAACACAGTGGAAGATTCTGTTGTGGTGTTAATATTGAATTAGTGATGTATGAGAAACTCACTATTCCCCTATCAACCTACACTGACTTGTTAGGACAAGCTGGCTATTTGCTAGGTCCATATCACACTGACTGAAATAATTTTACATATCTGATACAAGACAGAGAAAACTGAAGACAAGGACTACAGGACACTTGATTGGAAACTAACTTAATTCCTTACAATCTATGATTGTAACTGATATGGTGATTTCTAATGTATGAACGTTTGTGTCTCGCTAGTGATTTGAAATGGCTTGAGAAACTTCACACAACGCATATGTGCTGACTAACACTGAACAACTGCCAATAGAGATGTGGTGGCCATGACTGATAGGCCTCAAACACCCTGTTCACACCTCCTGCTAGGAACTGCAAAACATGAATGTCATAGATTCTATCGATAGACCCATGAACCAAAGGGAGGTTGGAACTTACCATACAAGCGTACCATGTAGGATGACCGCCTACTATGTGTATTGGCATAAAAGTCTGCATTAACTTGTAATTATTGGAGAAAAATGAAAGAACTATGGAAGGTTAACATTGTAGCCTCATGCTGAAACATTGTAGCCTCATGACATTCATTTTGTTCATGGATCATAAACTGACAGAATCCAATACACAATACATGTGGGAAACTGTAAAAGAAAAACCGGTGCGGTGACAATGTATTTTGTGATGATGCAAAATACATTATGCTATCATGATATGTTTGAATATTGAATTGTTCCCTATTTAAAAGTTATCATTTTTACAGGTACAACAGGATATGCATAAGTATTTTGTATGATATTGTCGCATGGATCATGATATGAACAAGGGGGGTTTTAATTGTTCAATGGATTTTGGGGAAATATTTTAATCATAATTTCATGTTGTCGTCTGATTTTCTGCTGAACACCGTTACCACTGATGGTAGCGTGTTGATTTCAATATGTTTCTCGACCCTTATAATCTGAGGTGGGGGAGGGATTGATGATGGTCATACATTGAGTTAAGTGTCTGAGTTAATACGTTATGTACAGGTCTAAAAAGCAATGTAGTTTGGTTTTATTGATGACACCTCAATCTTGGGTCAATCTCACACGGCCTGTGTAACAAGACCAGAAGTCTAGTTATGAGTGGGGCTGAATCATGTGACTGTTTATTTCTTTGTTTCATTGTGTTGGCCTCCACCCCTTATGTAAAGATGAAATATTTTGGTCAAGAGTATATGAAGCCCCCTGCAATTAATGTATCTTCGGATTCTGACATGCAATTTACATGCTCCTGTGCAACTGATTATAGCCACATAAGTGAACTGTTAATTAAGTTTCAAGACTTGTGATATTAATATTACTAAGAGGATTTTGAGTTTCAACAGATGACTGAAGTTGACATCTCCCAGCAGATCTAAAAGCATTTTAGTTTTGTCTGATTGAATATACTGCAGTGGTGATATGGTGATAGTCAGGGACACTGAGAGGAATCCCAGGGCCCGGTAATAAATTGAACGTTTAGGACCCAAACCACGGGCCAAAGCAATGATGTTACTGTTCATAAAACAGCTCATAAACATTTGTTTAATGTTTTAGCTACGTATTACTACATACCAAGATTGACTTACTAATAAATTATATTTGAGTCAACTAAATGGGCCCACCGAGGCCTGGGCCCGGGAAAAATGTCAGTGATGTGCAGGGAATCCAAGAATGAGACATGAACAATGACCAAAGACAGGGAGAAACTGGCTGAATGAAATACACTGACAAATAGGGAGAACAGAAACAGGTGGGGGCAAAACACAGGTGAAAGGAATAAACTGATCAACTGAAACAAGAACAGGAAAGACCAAACAAGGACATGACAGCAGGCTGGAACCGTGACAACAACGCTACCTGTTGTCCCCCCCGTAAGCGTCACTGGTGATAGTATACTTTAAGAAAGTGAGCTCATGAAGACAAAATGTGAAGTATTTTCTTAGAACAAACATAGAGAAGAATTGTACTCTACTGATTGTTACAAAAGAAACAAAACAGATGTTCAGCCTACCTGCTGTAAAGGATGTCTGTTTAGTTGTAAGATCACTGATCATGAGATCTCCCAGCAGGTCTAAAAACATTTGTTTTTGATAAATTATATTGTAGAGTTACTAATGTGATTGTACAGTAAATGTAAATTATCTCTTCAAGACCTACAGCTTTAATTTATATGTGTAGTTAATAACTCACTTGTTATAATGTACCGATCACTACGTGGAGTTTGGTCCTGAACCCTCTCTGTAGTCACAGCTCACCTCCTGACTCCCTTCTGACTGGAAATGTGGGATCAGATCATCTTCAGTCACAGTGCACAGACCGAATGATGTCTTGGACCTGGATGATTTTTTCATACTGATCTTTTTCTTCAGGAGATGTTGACTCTGGTCTCCAACATATAGGTTACAGGTGGTGTCGCTACCAGCAGGTCCAGGAATCTCACAGAAGATTAAGACATCCTTCTCACCATGACTGACACTTATTATTGGTTTCTGTAAACTGGATAGGACCGGACCTGTGAAATACAAAATACAGACAGCGTATTATATTGCATGAGTTCCATTTTCCCAAATGAAAATACCTAATGTCATTTAATGGTGGATACATGTTTTCATAATAATGAACACAATTTAAAAAGAAAAATGTTCCCTTCAATTTGTGTTTTCTGCTAAGATAACATTTGGAATATTTTCATTGGCACCATTCTTAAAAAAAGATGGCACAAGTCTATTGGATCAGTGGACAATCTCTTATCCAAAATCTTTTAAGTGACAGGGGTCTCTGCAATAGAAATATGTAATTCTGATCTCAGCCGGTGAACTTTGACCTTCCCAGTTGAGGAGCTGATAATGTGCTCTGATGTGGGGAAGGATGTTAGCTCTGTATCCCCTCTATGGTGAAGTGACACTGAGACACAGATACCTTGTTTCCACTGGTGCCAAACACTGGTATTTAACCCTAATGTCCAGAATGTGTTCTGTTTCCATTGACTCTGACTGGTGCCTGTCAGCCAAGAGGTCGTGGCCGAGTAACCCTGAGTAACCCTGAGTAACCCTAACCCTGGACTTTCAAGGGTTTGTTGGTTGACGCGTTACGTGCTGTGGAAACACTGCATGTTGTGCTATTCGAATAGCGATATTAGGCTTCTCGTAATGCTTTTCATCCAATTTAACAAACAGATCCCAGATAAAGTGAAGAAAATTAAGCAACAGTTAGGGAAGGGAAGCGAAGCAAAGACTCATAAAGGAAAAAGATGGAACGACCGAAGGTGGAACGATGCCATTGACTCAACAGAAGTACAGAGTGGTGAGACACGATAATATAAATGAACCGAGCATGGTGTAATTGTCATTGATTTTTGTCTTTTATTTTTCCAAAGGGGAAAGCCAAATCACGTTTACAGTTTCATCTTCCCTCCCCATCTTAGACCCTCAAGTCTTTGGGACTAAATCTATAGTTGAAACAGGAACGTCTAGAGCCAACACTAGCATAAATCACAGGTTTAGCCCAAGTACCGGGATAAAGCACCACTGGAAATGCAGCAAGAGACAGGAGGAGTCTCACAGCTCAGCTGAAATGAGTCTCTCTCACTGATGACTGAAGGACTCAATGACAGAGTGGGCTGAGGGAGGACTGTGAGATCAGAAGAAAAGATGTCGCTATTGAAAATTCAAATAAGAAAGGCTTATTCACAACAGGTTTAGGACAAGGTTGAAGATTCTACAATTTAGCCATCTAAAACGTACTACACTGGTCACTCAACCAGGGAGTAGTCCCTTAGCACAGATCCTGGAGGAGAACATTCAGCAGGGAAAAATCCTTACTGTCAGAGCATTGGGCAAGATTGACCTTGCAGATTCCTGATTGGAGTTGCAAAAGAAAGAGGCAAGACAACCCTATGTGACATCACCCCATCTGACCTGGGCTGAGTCCCACCCTGTGGTAAACACCAGTGGATTGTCTGTATACCACAAAATGACACATTTGTACAGCACAGTTTAACTAACCATATTGCATCATTCAAGCAAATTGTACATGTTTTAAAATGGCAAAATATATCACTATTGTTTATTGCATATTAACAGAGTATTTAAAATCCTATTTGAAGTTAACAAGCTAATTAAGACATATTTGGTTATTTTGTATTTGAGTGGATAAAACCAACGGGAATACATTGATGGTAGCATCAGTTAGTAAATGAATGGTTAACAAAATGGTTAAAATGGAAAATAAGTAGAGATTACATTCAATCACTATACCGAGGGTGGGCTTTGGTGTACTGGAATGCATCTAGAAATAACAAAATTTGTCATTCACAACAAGTCATTTTCATGAATTTGACATGAGATGGAAACACTTTTCACATGCTGTGAAGTAGAGAAATGTTATACTTTCTCTGTTTAATATTTTACCCCTATGGTGTAATAACGGCATAATGTTTCAATTACTGCACGTTTCATCTCAGCTGCAAGTCTCTCTGACCTGCTTTTTCTAGAGGGTTGTTTCGCCTTGGTGAATTTTTATGTAGCCGGGTGGTAAATTTAGTCATAGGCAATTTTCCCACTTTGGTTTAATATAGTTCTAAAAGTTGTGTAAATGTAAATACATGTGTTCTTTATTGTTTTGTTTGAGAGTAACATTGTTCTGTTTAAAATAAGTGTGTATTAAATTGTAAGTGGATTTCCACAGTGTTACATGCGATGGCAGACTTAGGTCACAAGGCGGCAGCAATGAGTAGTATTGTTGTAGTTCCGCCAAGTGCATCATGGTCTGTCTTCCTGTAAACGTGCGAAGGACGAACAAGGGTTTTGGCACGGAGACGTTGTGTAGAATAGTAGGCACTACTGGAATTGTGTGCTGGGATTTTGGGCGCCAGTCGTCGACCATTGTATACTAAATTTAATGGTAAAACGATATCGATTGTGTGTGAGTTGTGCGATCTCCGTGAAGTTCCACGTGGGTTTGTTTGAACTTGGTGAAGCTCATAGCTCACTGCCGTATTTTGTACTGTAGTTTTACTGTCTTTTTCTGTATTTCCTTTTGTTTCGCCACTTCCTTCCCTAAAATTTTTGGGGTGTTAGAGACTGTTCCAAAATTCAGTATTCAAGCTGTTTCAGGGAAGCATACAACCTCTGTAAATTGACATGTACATGCGGTCGTAATAAACCTGGAGCTACAAGAACCCCTGAAGTAATTGTGTCCTGTGTGGTATCTGATTTCACGGGCGACATTTATAACCTATAAGCAACATTTTGTAACCATGCAGATAATTTTGTAAGGCCAATTTGTTCAGTGTTCTATAGTTTTCCATGTTTGCTTTAGGCTGATAAATAATATGTAAAACTTGACCAGTTGTTCCTCAATTCATGCTTCACTATTCTGTGCATTTTAGAGTTAAAATACGTCTTTACTAATATCCTCGTAAAATATGAAATCCCCCACCCCGGTCTTAAAATAGTTCTGCGTCCCCTGGGAATCAAGCAGTTTTCATTCCTTTTCTGAATAAAATGTAAAATAATTAGAGAGGAAAAAAGATCAATAAGATGATAAATGAACTAAGGCACACTTGTTATAGCAATGACATTCACAAGTTCAGAATTACTTAATAAAAAGACTAAAAGAGTAAATAAATGTGTGTATTGGAGGAATGACTCAGAGAGTTATGATGACCAAAAACAGATGTCCAGCTGCCACATCTGGGATGAATAATGTCATTTTTCTTACAGTTCGTCTGTCTTCACAGGAAATCATCAATGAGAGGATGGTTTCAGTTGAAAAGTAGTATAGATGTAGAGCTTGTTCACAAGACAACCACAGAGAGCACAGTTTCACATGGCCAGTGTTGGGTAAAGATGTTAAAATAATGACACACCAGCGTCATGTGTACATTTATCTAGTCTATGACTTTTTCTAGTCAAATACTTTTTATTGTCAAAATGTACAAATTAACATAAACTGATTCTGAGCATTGAAATCCTTATGAAATGGCACTCATCTATGCAGTCGCAGTAAGTAGCATTAACAAAAAAACATGTTTTTACCATTTATAGACCTCCACGATATTCTGCATATGTTATTGATGAGTTTGCTGAACTATTGTTCTATGTTATTTCAGTTGATTATAACTTGTTTATTATTACAGGGGATTTAACATCCACGTAGATAATAGTACGGACAACAATGTCAAATAACTATTTGCACTACTTGATACTTGATCTCACTCAACATGTGAAAGAGCATACACACACTCAAAGCCACATGATAGATGTGGTTATCTCAAAAGGTCTTGACATTTCCTCTGTCATGGTAAAAGACTTGGCCCTATCTGATTGTGTCTGTGTCTTTTATGAATAACTTACGGTATTACCTTGAATGTTCGAGTAAAGTCTGTTTCTGTTAAGAAAAGGTACATTAATGAGAGTACCAATGCTCAGTTTATGGAAGCCATAGCTATCTCTACAACAGTAAGTGCTGAGTTAGTTGAAGTACTCCTGGATAATTTTTATGCCAAAATATTGAATGTCATGGATCGTGTTGCACAATATTTTTTTAAAGAAAACTACGAGCAAACAGAAAACACCATGGGGAACCACCATGATGTTAAGCACCCTGAAAAGAGAATGCAGGAACTCGGAACATAAGAAAACTTTTCTTTAAATTCACTATGACATCTGTAAACAAAGCCTAGGTAGCTTCAACGTTGAGTTACACAGGGCCAGACAGTAACATATATTGGGAATGATCAACAAGAATATCTACAATACCTGCACTCTATTTTCCATGGCAGATCATCAGAACTCATGTCCACTGTGAAATGTAATGAATTTGCATTTTTCTTTAGTGAAAGCATTTAATGTATTAGACCGCACGTATTAAATGGACAGAATCTAACAATAACAATGGACCTACAGCAAATAGTTAATAGCTCTCTGCAATCAGGCATTTTCCCAACGTCTTCAAAAACAGCTGCCATTAAGTCCCTATTAAAAAGAGAACACTGGATGCGTGTCTATACAGAACAACTATAGACCTCTATCAAATCTCCCTTCTATAACCAAGATCCTTGAGAAGGTGTAGGACTCTCTGGGACAGTCCTTGATTCATTCAGATCTTAACTAGATGGCCGGAGTTACATTGTCACCATTGGTAATCATGAATCAGTTAGGGTGTCTATGACATGCAGAGTTCCCCAGGGTTCAGTTATTGGACCACTTCGGTTCAATCTCTATATGCTACCTCTGGGCCAAATTTTACAGAACAACAACAATAACTACCACAGCTATGCCGATGATACTCAAATATACAGATGCTGGTCCTATAATTATAATATCTTCAAAAAGTTGATTTATTTTAGTAATTCCATTCAAAAAGTGAAACTTGCATAATGTATACACTCATTCCACACCGACTGATATATTTCAAGTGTTCATTCCTTTTAATTTTGATGATTATAACTGACAACTAATGAAAACCCCCAAATCAGTATAAATGTTACAGGTCTGTTGGACTGTTGTTGGATAGTTTTCCATCACCTTAAAACTATTCTTTGGTCTTCCACGAGTTGTCATCTTTGGCCTGCTATGTTATTTGCCAATGCAACACTCACCAGTGCTTTATTTATTATTTGGTTCAAAACAGATATGTTTTCTTATGTAGACACCCGCAAGATTATCCAAATTCAAAGCAAAGAACCAGAACTGCACCTCTAATGCAAGCAATCAGAAATAGTCTCATCAGAAACAGCTTTGAAGACAACTGTCAAAATACACATAGCTTCCTAATGGAGGAAATATGTACAAACCATTTTGTCATTTTCATATTGACCACCTATTACAATATAACTCTTGCTTGTAAGTAGACAATCTATATTTTTACACCATTGTCCTTGTTCTATTTCAAATCCATAGAGATTGAATAGAGATTAAAAAAATAAAACATGTATCTGTACAAAATACTGTGTCTACAGACAGCCAGTGGTGTAGTTTGTCTGGGCCGAGGCTGCTGGTCTGTCAGGGATTGAACAGTACACGTGGTCTGTGTCAAACTAGAGGAAAGAAAAGACAGTTTCATTACAGGCTTTTAAAGAAACAGTGCTGTAAAGCAGTGAGGGGGGCTTAGTTTCATATGAAATGTAACATGAATCTGAAATCTATAAAACAGTGATTTGGAGCTTACATTGCAATATAGAGATGATTCTCCATTTTCTCCAACAGAACCTGTACATCACAGAAAGAGATGTAATGAGAGGTTGTGTGTATGTCAACATGCCTGCATTCCCCACAAGGATGGTCATCTGAAGTGAACTCATTTGAAACCAGAAAAGCAACTGGGACAGCTAAGTACAACCGGACCGCAATTAAAAGTGATAAATATTGTTCAAAACTGGGTCTCCCACGTCAGAAGCAGTGTTCTTAACCACTACGTCACAGTGCAATATTTTGTCAGTATGGCATCTCGACATTTCCTTATTTTGTCACTCATTAACATCACACTGGATATTTTGCTAGACACCTTTAGGCATTGTATTAATCTGACTAATGTTTCTTATTAACTTTACCACTTTATAAGCCAGTATAATGCTTACAAGTATCTACTAATTCAGAATAGTCATAAGAATTGAGCAGTTGCTAGCGAGACAGAGGATGAACTATACATCTTCATCTGCTTATCCATTATCGGGTCGCAGGGTCAGCAGCTTCAGCAGGGGACCCCAAACTTCCCTTTCCCATGCCACATCTGCCAGCTCTGACTGGGGGATCCCAAGGCGTTCCCAGGCCAGTGTTGAAATATAATCTCTCCACCTAGTCCTGGGCTTACCACAAGGCCTCCTCCCAGCTGGACGTGCCTGAAACACCTCCTCAGGGAGGCATTCTGGGGGCATCCTTACCAGATGCCCGAACCACATCAACTGTTTTTTTCAATGCAAAGGAGCAGCGGTTCTACTCCGAGTTCCTCACGGGTGACTGAGCTTCTCACCCTGTCTCTAAGCGAGACGCCAGCCACCCACATTTTATCAATAGGATTTAAATCAGGGGAGGAAGGGGGCCAGGTCATTATTCGGGCATTTTTGAGGCCCTTCCTGGCTGGCCAAGCAGTGGAGCACTTGGATGCATGTGATGGAGCATTGTCCTGCATGAAGATCATGGCCTTCTTGAATGCTGATGACTTCTTACTGTACCACTGATTGAAGAACAACTACTCTATCCTCCTCCACACGACTTGTGACCTACTGAAGTGGTGCCTTGTGTCCATTAGTGATCCAGCTACAGGCCCATTCATCTGGTCCATCAAGAGTCACACTCATTTCAATCCATAAAAGCTTTGAGAAATCTGTCTTCAGGTATTTCTTTGCCCAATCAATACAGCACATTTCAATCTTTATTCAGTGGTGGTCCTTTGGATGAAAGGTCCTGTCGATAAAATCATTAAAAATCCTACAATGTGATTCTCTGGATTTTTTTTTCTCATTTCATCTCTCATAGTTGAAGTGTACCTATGATGAAAATTACAGACCTCTCATCTTTTTAAGTGGGAGAACTTGCACAATTGGTGGCTGACTATATACTTGTTTGCCCCACAGTAAGTCACTTATTATTTAGAGCTCTGTTCTCATGATCTAACTCACTGCTCCTCAACAAGTTTGGTCTCAGGCCCCACAGTTTACCAGGTTGTCTATGTCAAGACCATATATTTCCATGGCAATTTGTTTGAGCCAAAATACCATCTAGAAGAAAGAAAATGACACATTGACTGTAAACGTTGTAATGATATCAGAGCCTGTCACGTCCTGGCTATGCCCCTAGCCATCTCTGCACTGAGCTGGGGCCATAGTCAGGACAGGACAAAAAGAGATGCCTCTAGTCATCTCTATGTAAGTTTGGTCTCCCCAATTGGAGGCAGGTGTAGATGGTTGCCTCCAATTGGGGAACACATTTATGTGAATGTTGGTCCACACTCTGTGTGGATCATTACAGTTTCTAGTTGCTATTTAGCCTATACCCAAGTCATGGTAAGCTGCATTCATTTTGGTTCCTTTTACTTTAATAAAGAACTATGGCATATTACCACCACGTCTCTGCGCCTGTGTCCTACAACCAGCTGTGTGACAGAGCCAGAAATAACAGTCCCACCATTTTCATAACAAAAAATAATAAGGTAATTAATTGACTGTTTAGACAAGGAGGATCCAGCGGTCTAAACTGCTGCCTCCAGTACATATGTATTCCCTCATGGGTTTGAATCCAGCCAACTGCTTTAAGAGGAAAGAAGCCCTATCTGTCCTGTCAAATAAATCCTAGAAATGCCTCACTGGATATATCCATATAATATGTTATCCTCAATGGATGCCATCTAATATTTATATAATATACATATAATATATTTTATTCTAGTCAAACCGATTGGACTCACCTGAGGGCATGAATGTTGACAGTACAGAGGGGATGAGAGAATAAGGCCCCTCTTGCCCTGAATCCACCATGCTTCCACACCTCTTGGTTCCCAACACAATTTCTACAACAGCAAGTATATGTTAATTGATATATTGTGTGTTTGTACATGTGTATAGTAGTAGTAATAATGTTGTTTAGAGTATGTATTGGTCCATACGTTGGTTATGTTTGTCCTGTTTGGCTTGAGATCTATAACAATGAAAAGGCACAAACAGGTTTTTGGTTAAAAAAAATGTAATCATGGACAACAACACAGAAGAAAGGTTGATTTAATACTGCATGATAAAATATCCAATCCATATCCAATTCTTACCTCTGAGATTTGTTTCTTTCTGTAAAACAAATTAGGCTTAATGTTTTATTCTGAACATTGTCTCTAAAATAGAACCAAAGGGATTAGATGGAGTTTAATGACACTTTAATGAGAAAGACAAACGAGGCAAATTACTTTATAACATTCAGCATCTGAAATACTCACTTATCTTCTTATAGAGATAGATAGCTGTCAATCCCACCAGGAACATGGCCAGTGCATAAGCCACAACCACTGCTGCAAGCCATAGTTTCCCTGTATGGGGACATTAGGAGAGTTCATAGAGTGTTTATGGAGAGTCAGTTAGGGGTTCATCACATTGAAACTTTGGGCAACCTGTCTTCCAAGAACCATTAAAATGGTTAAAAGAACCCCTTATTGGCATACATGTACAGTATAAATGTTTTCAGATGTTTGCAAATTATTATAATGAAGACAATTTAGTAGGCATTGTGTAGGCTATCATTGCGTTTCAAAGTAGGTAACCCTAAGTACATGGCTGAGCACTATGGAAGCAAAATTGGAGCGCAACACGCAAATCTTTTGGAAATCTGCTCCATGCTTAAGCTTAATAAAGATTGCTCGCTCCTCTTTTTGATCACTAACAGTGTTACGCTCTATGGACTGCCTTGTTATTATGGGGTTGGTGTTTTGTTTGTTCTTGGCTAACAAAACAGCAAGATTTTTGGGAGCTCTTGATTTATACTGTACAAAATTTGTTACGCTTAAGAAAGCGATTTGGCAGTACGCTATTTTATTTTTTACGCATCATATACAATCACTTGCGAAAGTATTCGGCCCCCTTGAACTGTTCGACCTTTTGCCACATTTCAGGCTTCAAACATAAAGATATAAAACTGTAATTTTTTGTGAACAATCAACAACGGGTGGGACTTTCGCAAGGCACTGTATGCCATATTGATTAATATTATTATGTTATGTTTGCAAGTAGTATATTTTTTTAGCCTTTGATTACACTAGCTAGTAATGAGCATGGTTAGCATACCTTCTACACAATACCCTGCTGTTGCTTATAGCCTATCTGAATGCAGCATATTGATTATATTCTGCAGTTTGTTGTTGGTTACACATACCGGTTGTAGTTCATTTACGCATTCTCAATGGTACTGAAGTCTACCCATAACTGATATTGTAATTCAGCGCCGTTTTTTAGATAGACTTAATAGGTTTTGAGATACTGAATTAGTAATTGTCACAATTTGTTTATCGTACAGTTTTACACAGATTCATTATAGATCGACAAAACATTCATGGTCTAAGCCTGAATCCTATTGAATAACGGAAATATACTTTGGAACTGTTACATTCACTCCCTGGCTTGCATGTCATTAATGAATTGAGTTTGGCTTGCTGTATAGCTTTGTACGGTTATACTAAACACTTAGGGAGGACTGTACATACAGTGTACTTTTAAATCGTTTTGAAATGTTTCAGCCAAAATATTTTAGTCAGCTTCAGGGTAAATGTAGTTGCTTTTCAGATTAATTTTAGTAGACTGTAGCTTATTAACATTAACACATTAATTACCTGTAAAGCATCATCTCACTACTGAGAAATGTAATGTTAGGATGTTATTTCAGAATGCTATTTTTGTGTTATTCCTGAATTGTAATGATAAATATAATAGCTTTTAGTGTACTTACAAAGGTACATCTTTTTTGGAAATCCTTTGGTAGGGGTGTTACTTGCTTTACTGAACAACCAGGAAATATTGTAGATTGTTAAAAGTTTAAGCCTTGTATGAACCTTGGTGAATTAATGTAAGCCAAAGCTAGCTTGTATCTATAGACTTACTAAGAGTTGGTCTCACCAGGGTTTTGGAGGTCGATATAGAACTAACAGGAAAACCGGCTAATTTGCCATTAAAGTAAATGAATGATAATGTTAATACAGCTCAGTTGCTAAATAGATGCCGTTCAGAATTTTGCTAATGTTGATATACTCTGGCGAAGGTCGGTTATATAAAAGCTCATATTTACAATTGCCACAAAATCAGTTCTTAAAGGGATGCTCCTTAATAATTAGTAGGTAAAACAAAGAATGCCTTTAAATGACACAATAGCAACTTTTTAATAAATTTTTGTAACAGGAATAATGCCAAAGATTCATGTCATCTACTTAATGATAGAGAATATACCTGATGTAGGACGCATTGCCTTGCTGACAGTCAAAGGAGTGATTGAACCTGTTGAGATAAATGTAAATGTTTTTGATATCAAAGAAAACTCCAAAAAGATCTAGACAGAAAGTGCAAGAACTTGTGAAAACATTAGCTGGAACCTTGGTTAATTAATGTGCACAAAATCTAGGTTGCATCTGTAGACTACTCCGAGTCGGTCTAACTGGCGAGTTGAAGGTCAATATAGAACTAACAGGAAAACCTGCTAATTTGCAATTAAAGTAAATGAATGATCATGTTATTACAGCTCAATTGCTAAAAAGATGACGTTCAGAATTTTGCTAATGTTGATATACTCTGGCGAAGGTCGGATTTCTAAAAGCAAACATTGACATTTGCAACAAAATCACTTCTTAGAGGGATACTTCTTAATAATTAGTAGCTATAACAAATAATGCCTTTAAATGATGCATAAACAACTTTTTACTATACCTTTAACAGGAGTAATGCAGAAGATAAATATCTTCAACTTAATGACAGAGAATATACCTGATGTAGGACGCATTGCCTTGCCGACAGTCAAAGGAGTGGTCAAACCTGTTGAGATAAATGTAAATGTTTTTAATATCTAAGAAAACTCCATAAAGATCTAGACAGAAAGTGCAAGAACTTGTGAAAACATTAGCTGGAACCTTGGTTAATTAATGTGCACAAAATCTAGGTTGCATCTGTAGACT